>JAOVVG010000011.1:15629631-15646109 GCA_028566375.1 Leptodoras nelsoni
TCTCTGTGTCTGTCTATCTATCTATCTATCTATCTATCTATCTATCTATCTATCTATCTATCTATCTATCTATCTGTTTCTCTGTTGGGTCAGATGTCCAGTACACATGGTTTTTCTGTACAGCTCTGTCGTTGAGATGCTTTCGGATTGGTTAAAAAATACGAACGGAATAAACGCCTCATCTGAAGGCACCCTTAGGTAGTTGATTCTTTCATCATCAGTGCTGCTGTTCTGTGTGTTTGATAGTTTATCGTGCGTGATGAAGTTGTGCTTTTCATGTCCCCTTGTATATAACCTTGTGCATCAGTTTATTTTAAGGACTTGCAGTTGTAACACTTCCACTACGACACGTGAAGCAGCGTGCGTGCTGTCGTTACATAAACCCGGGACGCTTTCTTGTACACACCGAACTAAATCTGTGTGGGATTTATTGGCCAGCAGTGAAACCCACACCATCAACCCTGGTGTTGCCATGGCTGCGGCCTCTCTCTCTCAGCGCACACACACAGGGACGTCGTTTATAACGCATCACCATGGTAACCACATCTGTCCAGTCTGTGTGAAAGTCATATTCACTTTTCCTGTACGTTAACGCCGATCGCTAAAGGTGTGAGCTTTAATGTCTGTGTAGCTTTCTCCTTTAATCACCCGTCTGTCTGATGTTTCATGATGGATCACATTGGGATTGGAACCTTGTTTATGTTTGATCTGAGTTTGAGCTGAAACTGTAGGTTGTAGTATACAACCTTCACACTTAAACATCTTGCCTGCCTTTAGATCTAAAGAAACACTACAGAGCAAAATAAAAGCATTCGAATATCATGACTGATTTTAGTCATCATCGGTGATGACGGAAATTAAAGAGAAACCTGATTGTTTAAAGGTTTGGACCGGCATGACGCCCCAGGACACACGTGTCTGGAGCTGTCCTGGAGTCATGGTGATGGCGGTGGTGGAGAGCTCTGTTTAACACTCCAAAACCCCATCGGTGTTCAGTTAGGGTGAGATCTGGTGGATGTGAAGGCCATGAGCATACAATTTAAATCATTGTCATCCTCATCAAAGCATTCTTAGAGCTCTCATGGATGTGGGTGGAGTCGTCCTGCTAGAGATCACTTTCATCAGCATAGAAATGTTTCAGCAAAGGCGATCAGTCAGAAGCAGTTTTTGGGAAAAGCGGACTCGAACCGTGTCTCAAGCATTTCTCTTGAAGGCGCAGATATACTTCACTTTCACTACATGTACATGCATACATACATGCGTGCGCAGCTGCTACATGAGTGACATTGTTAACATACTCACTTACATATCTTGTGTACATCTGGCAGATTAAAAGCGACATCTTCTAGTCGAACTATAATATTTAGACATTTCTGCAGTTGTCATGATTGTTGTCATTATTTGCATGTCAAATCAAAACTCCTCCCTGTACATTTAAGTTATTTATTAGTTTCGTTTTTAAAATCCAGACACTAGACAGCTAGAATTGGGAAACTGTTAATATTTAGTCTTTAATAACAGTCTAGAATAGTATGTAAAGATGCGATTTGGTTTGTTTGATCAGTTTCAGGCATTTAATATGGTGCTACACTGCTTCCACTGTTTACGTTGGTGTTGCACCACATGGACCGAAGTGTTACATTAATTTCTCAGGACATTCCAAACAGCCACAGGGTACACGCAGCAGCCAGTATAAATCAGCCTTTACTCAGATCATCTCTGTGCATCTTGGACGCTCGTGCCTTCTAATTTGTCACGAACCCTATCGCAACCCCTCTGTAATAATCCCTTTCCGTGCAGTCGCAGACGGATTGTTCTTGCTCACCGTCTCGTCGTTGACATTCAGGCACCTAAGCACGCTTAAACCTAAGCATCACCCTCATTAAACATGCTCTCGAGACCACAGTTTCCAGCCCTGTTCAGCGCCGACGTCTCTCTAGTTACCGCTCGCACCGAAACGCATCCAGCTGAGCAGACACTGTGACTGAAGCTCAATAATCAGCCTTTCTTTTTTACTTCAAAATCAAGGTCAGCTAAGCCTACTCAGGACTGTTCTACATACCACAGGGTATGACCGAACATTAAGTGGTTAAATCTCGTCAGGAAAGATATATAACCTCACCCATTTATTCATTTTTTTCCTTCCGTCAGCAAATCGTTTGAGAAAGGTGTGAAATTACAGGTGATACACGATATTTTCAGAACACTGTGCTCTGATGTCATTTATTACACTATCAGTGTACTTCCCGGACACAATTAAACGGCTGCTGATTTTCGCATTGAATTTTATGACTAATTTTATCCTGATCCACCTCACTTCTTTCTTTTTCTGCTTTGTCTCTGCCAGTCTCAGGGCTCACCATACTCAATGAGCGTGCAGCGCAATGTCAGAGCGCTCTGGGCAAACAGCAAAGGGGAAGGATGGCAAAACCAAGTATGCGTCTCTCAACCTGTTTGATACCTACAAAGGAAAGAGCCTTGAAGTACAGAAGCCTGTTGGTAAGCATTTCATTATTTTTAAGCTTCTTAAACGTACAACGTTCTTAAATACATGCAGCTCATTTCTCAAGCCTCTATTATAGTCACAGCATCTGGGTGCGTCATGTATTTTGTTTAAGTATACACGCTTAATGAAATCTTGTCTATTGGAAAGTCAGCAGTGAGCAAAGGTTTTTTTTTTTCTGCATGTTGAATGAAAGAAGAAGGGAAACAAATAATCAGTAACTAGTCTATTAAGCGTACTTGTCCATCGAGCAGCTATGAATAAAAACAGATAGCCCAGGTAGATCATCTTGTCCTGGGCACTTGAGATACTGCTTTGTCCACTTCTGATCCTTCCTTCTGTTCTCTTCCTACCTGAGCTGAAGCCAGATTAAATTGAGTCGGACTCATAAGTCGGGCTCATGCTCGCGGCTTCGGCGCAGTTTGGGTTTCAGTTTGTGCCTGCGAGTGTAAAGCGATCGCTTGTTGGTAGAGAAAATTAATCTTCTCGCAGATCTTGTCTAATGTTCATGTTTTGGTGTTATGCCTCATGTTTTGCAGTCTGGTCAGTACTTGTGGTCAGATGACCAACTATAAAGCTTTTTATATAGTTTGCTGACAAGATAATCCCGTTTACTCCACTGGTTAAAATAGGGAATTGTGTTCTCGCTTCTTTGACTATATCCAAAATCCATCGAAAACCCTCCAAACTTTACGCATTTTGAATTTTACTGCTATGAGTTCTCACTCAAAAATACACCAAAGAAAATGTCCAGAAAGCCAGTCACAGGAAATGCAGACACCTCGCAGCTCCAGGTCACAGCTCAGGTTACTATGTATGTGGAGTTTCTGTGTGTGTTCTGCATGTGGGCTTCCTCTCTTCTCCCAGAGACATGCAGGTAGGTAGATGGGCTATGATAAATTGCCCTGGTGGGGATGTGTCCTGATGTTTCTCTGTGTTCTGGGATAGACTCTGCATCCAGCACAAGCCTGATAAGCAGGATAAGTGATTCCTGAGTCTAGTTATTAAGAGACACCAGCGGAGGCCTCACCCTCTTCCCAAAGCTAAAGTCTTTCCTCTCCTCTCAGTGTTACGGCAGTTGGATCTGGGAAAGAGAAGCGAGCTAGCACAGGTGCATCGGCTGAAAAATAGATATCAGATGAAACGTGTAGTTTGGTTGTGAACATTTTTGGTTAATGGGTTGAGGAAAAACAAAACGGTGGTTAGTGCTGTGGTAGTTATGTACTGAAGCAATCTGCTGCCAGGCAAAAAAAAAATACTGATAACCTGGATACATGATACACACACCCACATGCTTTTCCCAGTTGCCTGGGCTTGGTCTGGTGAACTTGATCATTTTAGTGCCTATATTACAGCAAAGCATTTAATCTGCAGTGCTAAAGAAGATATTCACCAAAATGATGAAGATTAAAATGTGGGAAAATAAATGTGAAAAAAGAAATTACTGCTTCTGATAACCATTGATCCTTTTTTCCCCTCATCTCAGATCTCTAGTAATTTGACCCTGGGACAGGTTGAACAGTGCTCTCTTTCGCTCTCACTCTCTCTCTCTCATTCTCTTTCGCTCTCACTCTCTCTCTTGCTGTCTAGTTCTTCAGCTTTGCTTCAGGCTTGTCTGTCATTCCAAAATGTTGTTTGCTTGGTGTATACTGCTTAGAACCTGTGATGAGGTTTCAGAAATACAAGTGACTACTGTCATGAGATGGTTGTAGAAATGTCATTTGGGTGCCAGTTGACATCTGTTTTTATGTTCTGTTAACATCAGACATCTACAAACGAATGAGGGGAATTTTTACATTTACATTTTTAACCTCCTCCGTCTTCTACTCTGTGATAACTGTTTTTAAGATGGTGCTGACTTAAAACGTGTGTAAAACGCTTTCTGGTCTGCTGTCACTTTTCTCTGTAGTTGCCCCTCGTCATGGCTTGCAGTCTCTCGGTAAAGTTGCCTCTGCACGGCGCATGCCCCCCCCAGCCAACCTGCCCAGTTTGAAGGCGGAGAACAAAGGCAACGACCCCAACGTCTCGCTCGTTCCCAAAGACGGCACAGGATGGGCAAGCAAGCCAGAATCAGCAGACCCAAAGAGGTGAGTCTGTTTACCTGTACAGTGTAGTATAGCTCTCAACATTACGAATAAATAGACTTTTGTAATTAGTTCACTTGTGAAAGAGACTTCTTATTGAACATCTGGTTGCTAATGGTTTAGTGGATGTGTGGAGTGTGGTCCTGGAGGGTCATAGCCTGTTGTGTTGGCTGTGAAGTACACCATGCAAGCCTTGTTGAAATGTCCGTGTTAAATGAGGTAAAACGGCGAACTCGCCAGTGAGATGCCCAGAGTGTCGTGTTTATCGGAATTTTTTTATATGCAGTGTTATTAGGGATATTGTTCTTTTAAAATGTTTACATAAAAAGTAAAATATTTAGCTTTTTTTATGTCCAGATGAGAAAATCACATTCGTATCACAAAATCTTCTTCTGATTCTCGATTTCATCAGGTGTTGCTTTAATTTTGTAAGTGTTAACGAGAAGAACTTGTTTCGTGAACATTCCTCTCAATGTTCAGTGCTACTATAAATAGATAAAAAGCATGTGATTCATCATGTGTTCCATAAAGACTGTAATTATAAAATAATTAAGTAAATAATTGTTGCCAAATTGATGTGGTAGTAGCAAAACAAGGTCATGCTGTTACGGGAATAATAATCAACTTTAAGGTGGTAGCAGTTAATGGTCTTCCTATAACAGCACACTATGTAAGAACATGTGCTATTTGTTTAATCATAGCTAATTTCAGTATCATGTCTGATGTACGATATTGAAAAACGTGTACACGTCTTATTCCTGCAGTACCGATGTATCGTCAGCACCGCAGCCGGAGTCGCAGCAGCCTGCGGCTTCACAGACGCCTGCGCCGAGCCTGCCGAGAACTCCTCCAGCTCAAGAGGTGCTCCTGCGCACATTTTCACAAAGTGCTGTTTTCCACATTAATATTCCGACTGTGCTTTATTTTAGAATCAGATACATCCTAATGACTTTCAGTGTCAGTTTGGCTGTTAGTCCCATGACGCGTACTACTGAAATACAGCTTTTTCAATTCAATCGTCAAAGTTAAATTCAATCGTGTGCTTTCTAGGCCCCAACTACAGCTATAGCCGCAGGGACAAGGTCCTGGGCGCAGGCCAGTGTTACACTTGGAGTACAAGGAGATGGTGAGTTTCAGTTCACCAGATAAAAGTTTGTCCTTTGCAGTTGCAATAAAATATTGATACGCCCGTGTCTTCTGAACAGCTGACATGACCTGTTTTGTTATTAAATTATGTATGCCTCATGAATCGCCATTTAAGTGTCTGTGCTGCTTTCGGTGTAGCTGAACGTGACTAATAACACTCGTATGTAGTTTACTGATTGAATGAGATCTTTGTAGCAGTGACATGACTACACTACTGCTATTATGGCTACTCACTCCTGGCTCTGTTTAGGTGGAAAGGGATCAAACCAACCGTCGCCATTCTCTCGCGAGGAATTTCCCACCCTGCAGGCGGCGGGAGACCAGGACAAAGCTGGCAAAGAACAGGCCACTGCAGATCAGTGGTATGGGCCAGGACCAAGCCTCCGCCCCCAGAGTACGTTTATTGTGATTGTTTTACATTCCTTTGACGTTTTCGATCAGATTTATTTATCATAAATGTCTTTCTAATCCAGATGTGACGAGTTGGCGGGATGGTGGGGGCCGTGCACTGGCGCCCACCATGGCTGGGGAGGGGGCAGCGGAGGGCGGAGTTGGGGGAGCCATGGGAATGGAGGGTGCAGCTGGGGCCCCTCTCCTTCCCCAGCCTCCATGTGGCCCGCAGTTCCCTCCTTACAGAGGACTCCTGCCTCCCTTTGTGAGTATCAAGAATTTTACAACTTTCTAATCACCTTGCGAATGTGATTATATAAATGTATACATTCTTAGTTTACAGCAATTTTTCCACACCTGCCTAAAACCTTTGCACAGAACTGTGGGTATGCAAATCTTATCAGTGATGTTTTATATTAATGTCAAATAATTCAGAGTGAATCCAGAGTTTAATCTTTAAGGAAGCTTAGCCCCAAATAAAAACTTCACAATGAGGTGGTGTTCATGTATAAATCAGCACTGACTGCTTTAAAAAGTCTTTTTTTTTTGTACTTAAAATGAAGTAGATCTTATAGTAGTTATAAGTTGTTCTGTTGTTTCTACTCTTTTTAAAGTAGCCTCTTATTAAGTTTTCGCTCATGTTCATCAAATCTACTTAATGACAACGAGACATGCTGCATTTGATATAAAGTACATCTCTAACCCATTTCCTTCTTTTTGTTCTCTTTTAGATGTACCCTCCGTACTTGCCCTTCCCACCGCCATATGGTCCACAAGGGCCGTACAGGTTTCCACCCCCTAATGAGGCCCCTAGGTAAGACGTGTATAGATTGTCCCTATGTAAAAGCAATTTAGCAGATATTTTTAACCTTTTTTAAGCTTTTGATTCTTAATAATCCTCTTTACTCTGTCTCTCCTCAGATTCTCTCGTTCACAGGGTGGGCCTGCACCAGAGGGGAGGCCACCTGCTGGCCCCCGTGGTGAGGTGGTTAAACTCCCCTCTATCCTAAAGCAGGATGATCTCAAGGAGCTGGATGAGCTAGACCATGATGGAGATGAAGGATGGGCTGGTAAGGAGGGTGCATGCAAAGATTTTGAACTCTTTCATTTCTAATTTATCTTTTATATTATTTTTATAAGCTTTTTTTCCTGTAAATCAGGGGCACAAGAGGAGATTGACTACTCAGCCAAGTTAAAGTTCAGTGATGATGAAGGTGAAGAGGAGGGGGATGAAGTGGAGACTGAAAGCAAGAACGGAATTCTGTATGTGTCTGGGAAATAATAAATCGCACGATGATGATTTATAGATAATGAATGTATTTAGATTTTAATGCATGTGTGTCCTTATCATCCCCCTTTAGGGAACAAAGGGAGCAGCAGAAATCCCAAGACGGACCTGCCCCGAGTTCACGTTCCCGAACGTCTGAGAGTGGAGGCAGTGCAAGGCACACGCCTCCTGTCTCCACTGATGAGGTTACCCCAGCACCCTCCGGCAAGCCAAACTGGGCCGAGGAGGGGGAAAGCAGCTGGGGGGGTCAGACGAATGCTGGATCCTACCAGGTAAGAGCCACATGCCCCCCTCAGCAGGCACTGACACACCACCTGAGTCTATTGCTATGGCAACAACCAGCATGTTACGAGTCACTGTGATGACAGGAACAAGCTTTGAAGGGAACATGAAGTGCTTCCTGGATGATTCACTGCCAGGTGCTTTTGCCTGTATGCAGGGGCGTAGGCCTGGACACGGTGGCCCTCGGGAGCAGCCCTCCCCCCCACCAGGTTCACTTCTTGGGCAGGGACCCTACTCCTACTACCGACAGGTACATGGGGAAGGGGTCCAAGTTACAAAAGGACAACATCTGCCTAGTGGTGGGTGATGTAAATGAGACCCTGGTAGAGATTTTCAAATGCAGTTCCAATCACCATCACAAGCAAATCTATATAGGCTACCACTCATGCACATGAAGAGTTTTCCCCACCTCAGGTCAAGCTATTCTTACTGTATTAAAAGAAAAGACCTTCATGTGTACAAGACCACTGCAGACACTGCTGCCGATGTGAAGATGTCTTGTTACGGTCATTTATTTAAAGCAGAAAACAGGTGTTGCATGAATGAATGGGGAAGGGGACGCAAAAGTTTACGTGCAGGTCCAGCTTATTTGTGGACTTTTTAACAGAATATTACGAACGTGACGTTTTTGTTTATCCACTGAACTATTTTGCATCACTCTTACCATCCAAGTTTGGAAAAGATCATGCTTTTAAAGTTTGTCTATATTGCGTGCTATTGCATAGTCATGGTGTTGGAGGCAGTATATGTGTATGGTTGAGCTTTCTGAGTCACCGACACTTTGTCTGTCAGCAGGAACGAACCTCAAACCAGTCAGTGCCCCATAAGCCGTCTGGCGCTCAGGTCCAGCAGCAGAAAGGACCTACACCTCCTCCATCAAACCCCCTGCTTAACCAGACACAGGGCGAGGATGAAGATGAGACATGGCGTCAGCGAAGGAAGCAGTCGTCGTCAGAGATATCCGCGGCAGTGGAGCGTGCCCGGCGTCGCCGCGAGGAAGAGGAGCGCAGGATGGAAGAAGAGCGCCGTGCTGCCTGTGCTGAAAAGTTGAAGAGGTTGGATGAGAAGCAGCAGCAGCAGCAACAGCAGCAGCAGCAGAAGCCCAGTGCTGCCACGGATGTTCCTGCACACAGCCCCACTCCTTCTCTGACGGCTTCAGTCTCTTCATCCAGCACCAGTCAACCCCCGTCACCCTGTGTTGACACAGAGGAGCCACCTCTTGCGTCCGCTCAGTTGGGTGGTACGACACTGGTGCTGACTGCTAATAATAGACAAAGAGCTGGCAGCAACAGCAGCCATGACTCTAACACTGGTTAGTCTTTAGCCATGTTTACTAACTGACATATGAATTCCCTCTTAACTCCAGGCTGAAATGAAATCTTCTGAATCTTTCTGTGTTTCAGAGTCGCCGCAGGTTGCTCTGCCTCCTGTCCCCCCTCATCAGCAGCCCCATGATGCCCCAGTACCTGGGGAAGTGAAGGAAGAGGCTGTGCCAAGCAGCACACACATTCGCAGCAGCAGAAGTGGAGATGAGATGGTGAAGGTAGAGACAATTACAGGAGGAGCAGGAAGGCCAGGGGGTGGAATGCCTGTCCAGGGTTTCTCCAAGTATCAGAAGTCCCTCCCACCTCGTTTCCAGAGGCAACAGCAGGTTGGTGTCTGTTTTTAGTTCTGTTTTCTCTGATTTTTCTCTTATTCCATAATTTATTGCAATTTACATAAATTTGTTATTGGAAAAATAATGTTCTTGGTTTATTGCTGGACTACTGACATCTCAGACAGCACTACTGTATTATATTTGTAACAGCATTACATGTGTAATCAGGAGAGAGAGAGAGAGAGAGAGAGGAATGGTGCAGTCTAATCCACATTGAGCTGAGCGTTTATGCAACCACTCCTGTGTACAACAGATATTCAAGCTAGTAGTTTTGCATTGGTGTGATATTGCAGTACTATTGTATTTGTTTTAAAATACTGGTTTTATTAAAGTAAAACTGTGATGCACATTAATTGTACACAGGAACAGCTCCTGAAACAGCAACAGCAGTGGCAGCAGCAGCAGCACAACCAGGCCGCCCAAGCCCAGCTCCAGTCCCAAGCACCTCAGCAGGGCCCGACTCCTGGTGCCACACCACAGCCGGGCCCTAAACAGCCTGCTCTATACCCACCTGGCTCCATGGGACGCCCTCCGCCACTGCCCATGAACTTTGACCCGCGGTGGATGATGATGCCCTACATGGACCCTCGGATGATTCAGGGTCGCCCCCCTCCCATGGATTACTATCCGGCCAGCATGCATCCCACTGGTTAGTTCACAGAATTTCATGACAACATTGTACATGATGTTGCCATTCTATGACACTTGCTTTGCATGTCACATTATTTTATTAAGGTTTGATGAGTCGAGAGCGCTCGGATTCTGGTGGCTCTGGCTCGGAACAATTTGACAGGCAGCCACATGGAGTTCCCCCTCATCCTCCTCGTGGCACACCACCCATGGATCCTAAACTGGCTTGGGGACCAGAGGTTTTCCCAGGGAGTGGAGAGGGTCGGACTCTGAGTTCCCCCTTAAGGCAGAAACAAGCTCTGGAGGAGGAAGACATGGGCAAATGTGTCAGGTAAAGGCTTGGTTATGGTGCGTGCGCGTGTGTGTGTGTGTGTATGTAAAATGTTTTTGTATGCTTGTTTTAACTACCTGTTTTCTATTGTTTTAATGATGATTTACACACCCACACTTAAATAATGAATAAAAGATATCAAGGGTGAGAGCTGGGGTTACAACAAAAAAAGGTTAATGCTTAATTATAATATTTTTGTCTTTCATATGTATCAGGAGTGACACTCCTCCTGTGCGCAGTCGAGAAGGAGGTCCAGGTTCCATTCAGCCACCTGTTGTGGGCGCCAACTCTCCTTCTGGTTCCACTGATCAGGCGATATCGCCTGTGGGGACTCAAGCTGGCCATCACCAGCCCTTCTTGGGAGGGCGTGGAAATTACAGCAGCTTTCCAGATAACGGATCCAGAATGGTTTCTCATCCACAGCAGAGGGTTAATAGTGCAGGAGAACTTCGTGGATTTGGCCATCAAGATGAAGCCCCACAGGGCGGCCAGCAGAGTCAAATCTGGGGAGCCCCACATCCCCACTATGACCGGAATGGCCGTGGTGATCTCACCCCCTTGGAGAACAACCCCCATTTGCAGCATCACCATGCTCATCCCTCACATTACACTCTCCATCCACACAAACAGGAGAATGGTAGAGAGCGAGAGAGAGGAGGAGAGCCCAAGAAGACCGAAACCTCCTCTCCACTTCCTCAGCCATGCCTTTCTTCCTCTTGCTCTTCATCCTCCTCCTCCTCTTCAGCCAGAGAGGATGGCACAGGAAAGCAGTCACTACATCATCCCTCATCCCAGCATGAGCATGACCCTGTACCCAGGGGTGTTGGTGGACGGAAGCAGGACAAAATGGGCAGTACCTACCCTCACATACAGTCCTCCCAGCATTCAGTGCAGCAGCACCACCCCAAATCCAACTCTCGTGGTCGGGAGCAAAAGACTGAAACTCATTGGGGCCCAAGGCCTGGAAGCAATAGTGCAAGTGGTGGACCTGCACATAACAGGAAAGGAGGCTCTGGAATGGGTGGAAATACAGGGGTGGAAGACTTGACGAGTCAGGTTGATAAACCTGCTGTCCAGTCAGGAGGTGGTCACCCCAACAAGCGAGTGGGTCCTATTAAGCGACCTGTGCTAAAGGAAATGAAGAGGGAGGTTGGTGAAGGTGAGGGAGGAGAGAAAACCACTGTAGGCTCTGCAAAAGATAAAGACCAAGATGCCAATCACACATCAGTTAAGCAACTGTCAGTCTCCAGTTCTCAAGCCTTGACTGGACATTCTCTTAAAGATGAAACTGCTCCTCCAGGAAAGCCAAGAAACAGTGGCAAGGAGCGTGGTCCTGGTGGGGGCATGAGTAAAGCACACAAAGAAGGAGAAATATCTGTCCAAGCCACTGGCTCTTTAGCTCCACCTTCCAGGAGGGACAGAGAGCATTCTTATGATACAAGCGGCAGCGCAGGGGGTGCTATATACCATGCAGGCTCCTCCAGAGGAAGCCGATCGAGCCGTGGAAGAGGGGAGTTCTATGGTCGAGGCAGAGGCTACAGGGGCAGTTATGCAGGCAGCGCACGTGGCAGGGCAGGAGGCAGAAGCACCCGAGACTACAGATCCATTGCCAACAGTGGTTATCAACATGGCTCCTCTAACCAAGACCATAAGAGGGAGGGGTCATCTGGCAGACATGGCCAGGGAGGTGCTCCGCCAAACCCTGGACGTGCCAGGAACCACAGTGAAACCCGAAGCGAGGGCTCAGAGTACGAAGAAGTGCCGAAAAGAAGAAGGCAAAGGGGCTCTGAAACAGGCAGTGAGAGTGCTGCTAGTGACCTTGCACATTCTGACAAGGAGGATCGCAAACCAACTAAGAAAGGAGCAGGGGGAGAGAACCTAGGTGTGGGCAACGCATCATCTTCAGCACCACCAAGAAATACCCAAACCAGAGTGTTCACCCCTAGGGGAGTGCCATCTAGACGTGGCAGGGGTGGAGGTGCCACTGGAGGAGGTGTCTACAGAAATTCGGGTGGTGGAGGAGGTATGTCTGGTGGCCACCGTTCTGGGCCTGGTTCTGGTTCTCAAGGAGTGTCTGCTAAATCCACTCCATCAGCCCGAAAGCAACATGCACCCCCGCAGCCCTCTCTAATAAAAGAACCAAGCCATGGCTCTAATGGGGAAAAGAAAGAGAAGCCTAGTGAGCAGGGTCAGTCTCAGAACCAGGGTGTAAACTCTTCAGTGCTCTCTGGTCCCACAGTGCCCACAAATGCCCAGTTGGGCACTGAAAATGGAGGTCTGGCCCAGACCTTAAGCCACACCAATTCCAGTTCCTCTGGACCCAAACCTGTTTCTTTGCCTAACGCAGATGGACGAAACATGCTGCACAGAGGATTCGAGCGCCCTCCTCGTCGCAGGCGCCATGGGCGCTCCCAGCATCAGCAAGACAAGCCCCCCAGGTTCCGCCGGCTTAAACAGGAGCGGGAGAACGCGGCCCGCATCAATGGAAGTAGTGGAATAATTGAAGCTGTGGGTGGGCAACAACAGCGGTCCGCTTCACCATCCAGCAGTTCAATGCAAGATGGAACACCTATTGTATCCACTACCACTGGTGTTGCAAATACAAATCACAGTATCTCTGCAACCAACAATAATAATAGCAGCTATCTTGGGGGTGGGAATCTGAATTTGAATAGTCATCACCATCACTACCATGGCAACTCTGCTTTGCCCCATTCTCAACACCACCATAACCACAACCAGACTGGTGGTGCCAAATCCCCAGATGTCTCCAACCAGAACTCTGACCAGGCCAACGAGGAATGGGAAACTGCCTCTGAAAGCAGTGACTTTGCAGAATTTCGAGACAGGGAAGGTGGCGGAGGAGGAGGAGGAGGAAAATCCTATTCCTTCTATCACCATCACCATCCTTCAGGAAGAGGAAGTGGAGGAGGGGGTGGTGTTGACCGAGAGATAACAATGAAAGAATCGGCCGCCAATAAGAGGAGCTTCTCCAGTCAGCGCCCTGGAATGGAAAGGCAGAATCGGAGGGTCAGCACCGGGGGCAGTGGCGGTCGAGGTTCCAGAGGTCCGCCTACTGGTGGGGGACCAGGTGGTGTATCGGGGAATGGAGGGGCCAATCGTGGTGAGCGGCGTGGCAACTGCCCGTCTCCCAAGAACAGGAAGTGAATGCCCTACCCTTTTAATTTAACAATGTCACATGCATCCCTCCTTTTCTCTTCTCACTCATTTCTTGATTCACATCCCCTAACATACTACATTATTATGATTATGATTATTATTGTACAAGATATAGTTATGAAGATGATGTACACACTCATGCTAGTTCCCCTGGTTAAATGCTTTGTGTCTTTCTTTCCATTTTATTTGTCCATGCACACCTTCTTTCCTTTTACACAGGCCCCAAATTCTACTCAGATTAGATGTCCTTAATTGACAGCCCTTCAGATATAAAAAAAAGGTATGCATCTACAAGCACAATATGACCTCAAACTGACACACAGATACTCAGCATGTGACTGCAGTGTGTAGGAGGCCTACATTAGTAGCATGGAGTAGTGTCTGGAAGTATTTATGGAAGGCCAATGTTTGTGATGTCCCTGTGTATTTATACAGTGTTTTGGGTTTAGCAGTTCTTCAGGCTGAAATCGGGATTAGGTGTGCAGTTACTCTTTTAATAAGAATATATGTTCCATAGATTTGCTTTTTCCTCCTTTTTTGTGTTGTCTTTCTTTTACCTCATTGTTCAGTTTACGTTTCATATTCCCTCCCTTAAAAAGTTAGGGCTGTAATGTTTCTTTTTCTCTGCAAAGCAGGTCATTAAAATGCATTTTTTTAAACAACATCCTTCTTGATTTTTTTTCCCCCCTCAGTGTTTCAGTTCATTGCATTTACTGTTTCTAAGATTACTGTTGTAGCTCCTTGTTCAGAACTGTATAGTGTGACTTTTTAATTCAAGGTTGTTGGACGATTGCTTCTCTTCCCAGCAGGTCATTTGAGCATTTCAGCGTCTGCATAGAATATTGATTATTCGCAAAAAAAAATTTGTTAAAGAAAGAAAAAACAAGTATTCCAATTATTATAAGAAGATGGAGTTTGTGGGCTTCAATAACTTTGACTACGACTTTATAAAACATCCTTTTATTTCATTATAAGGCTATTTCTTTTTGACAGCCCACCCCCCTTTTTTTCTCCTTTAAAACAGAAAACTATACTGATTCTTTAAAGCATCCAGATTAAAGCTGCTTTTCTCTTTGGAACACAAGTACACTCGCACTTCCAGGCTCTCCTTTTTTTCCTGTTTGTTTATTTTACTCCTTATCTCTTGCCATGTTTTGTGCATCTATTAAGTGTCAGAGTTCCTTTTAAACGAAAATAGGCGGTAAGTATTGTGCTGGTGTTACATTTGCTCAGCAGTTCTGCTAAATGTAGAGTGAAAAAGTAAGTGCTCTGTCTGTTTGCCATCCATTTAGTTTGCATTTCGTCTTGTTTTTTTAAAAAGAAAAAAGTAGCTCGATTAAACCCAAAGTGCCGCTTCTGATCGACGCGGTGTCTGGAGTACTGGCAAAAAATCTCAGTAGGACTGAATAGCAGACATTTGACACATGAATTTCACATCATCTCATTACAACTCTCTCTCTCTCTCTCTTTTTATATATATATATATATATATTCTCCCTCCCAATGAGTTCGTCACTCTTTTTGAAAAGTGTTGCAAAGTTAAAGTGCAATACACCTGAGAAGTTGCATAAGTAATACTTGCATGTACCCACACTCAAAATAAAATATCTTTGAGAATTGAAACAGGTGCAAGGACGTGCCCTTGTGTATTCTGACCAGCATAGATATTTTACTACTGCTGTAAGTTGGGGTTTGTTTTCTGGAAATGCCTGTTTGGAGAGTAGCTTGGATAACTGAATAGAGCTTATAAATGAACGTGTGTGTGCGCGTGTGTGTGTGTGTATGCATTATTGCTACTGTATGTATATTTTTTTGGGTGGGAGGGAGGGTGGATGGGGTAAGAGCAGTTCTTTTCTTTTTTTTCTTTCTTTTTTTTTTTGGGTTTTCTTTTTCTAACCCTTTTGTGGGATGATACAAGGATGTTTATACCGTGTTCATTATATACACTCATGGATATGCATTCAAGTGTGTGTATGTTTATCCAAATGAAGTACTTGCAGTGAAAATCATTTAACATCTCTTGGCTCTCTTTATGGGTATATTTTACTTTTTTCTTTTTCTTTTTTTTGCCCATTAATGCCCTTACTGACATTTTTAGCATGAACATCCTCAGTTACAGTTGCAGCCATACATCAGGCTCTGCGTGCTTTATATATATATATATATCCTTTATCCTTCCTTCTTAAACATTTAGCTATCTATCAATGTGGTCATTATCGTATGTACCCATGTTTAACGAGCAGATACTACTACCCATACGAGTGTATTCCTAGAATACTCACAGATTGTACTATAATTCTGACCGCACTAAGGTACCTGAAGTGGTTACAACCTTTATAGCAGTTATGGTTTATTACTGGAGCCTTGATATACACACATGTATGTATATTGGTATGTATCCAAGTTTGTCTACCCCAACTTACATTCCCAAAAAAAAGCGATTGTTGCCATTTTTAAGTTCATGGGAGCAATGTACAAGCAGAGAAGTGTCTTATTATTATAATAATAAAGTATAAAGAGAAAAAGAGTTAAATAAAAACCTTTTTGTTTTAATGGAACCTGTGTGTCGTGTGGAATTCTTTTGAGCTTATGCAGGTTTTACCTAAAAGAAAAAAAAATGACTTCCAGGTTGGCTTGATTTGGTTTTTTAACATCTAAAGAAGCTTTCCTTCTGGATTTAATTACAGTTATAATTTCCAAGCACGTTTAGAACGAATATGATTATAAAAGCAATAAGGAAGTACCAAAGTATTTGTCTAACAGCGTCCTCGCCGCCTCAGAGCAACCCGAGCCTGAACTTTGGATGTTCCGGTGTGTGTCCATGTGCTATGCTTCACTGCTCCAGGTGTGTATGTGTGTGTGTAGACTGTGTCGTACTGCACCTCATCCAGTGTGTGTTCTCCTACCACTTCTCATCCAGTGTGTGTTCTCCTACCACTTCTCATCCAGTGTGTGTTCTCTTATTGCATCTCATCCAGTGTGTGTTC
>JAOVVG010000011.1:15666427-15680477 GCA_028566375.1 Leptodoras nelsoni
AAACCCACGTGGACACGGGGAGGACATGCAGACTCCACACAGAAAGGACCCAGACTGCCCCACCCGGGGATCGAACCAGGGACCTTTTTGCTGTGAGGCGACGGTGCTACCCACCGATCCACCGTGTCGCCACTGTTTTCACATCTACAGAGAAAATTTCATGTCTAAACATCCACCTACAAACACACCTGATGAACGAGGACCATCGTACGTCGACGTTTCTGCTCCGTTCTTAAATATTTTAAGAGTAGGGTATCCGGTGACCCCGAATCGCCCACAGACCTCCGTGTTTGACGTACAGTCCACCTAAAAGGGCAAGAAATCATTCCATACCAAGACCTGGAGCTTCATAGGCAGAATTATAATCAGGATACAGATGTCCAGAAATATTCTAAAAACCTTCATACTAAACAGATTTCCCAGATCTTTACCTTGGCCAAAGTCGCGATGCCTTTAAGTCTTTTAGCGGCAGCTTCAAACTCAGGAGCGAGTTTTTTACAGTGGCCGCACCTGCAGCGAAAGAGACGAGGATCGTCACAAACAGGAAAATCCCCCAGTGAGAAAGAAAGTCTCAGAGTGTTAAATTAACACCTACAGTGTGTCTGACAGCACAAGCCTGACTGCACACAAATAAAGACAAACACATTGAATGGCAGAACTACAATATACATCAACGTAGTTTAAAAGAGAGTTGTATTATTTTACAGCACAGCGCTGATTCATTCTTAAATCTGACTGGGGTTTATAAAGGGGTTTATTTTCTAAACTGGCACTATGCAAAATACATAGCAATGCCACCTACGCACTATAAAGCGACAGACATCTATGGAAGCTTCTAGAGCTGTTTCTGGTGTGAGAATGGCAAGTTATCATGATTTTTTCAATGCGGTTTGATAGTTGGAGTTCGTGAGAAGGGTCACTTAGCCTTTGGATTTTCACGTATGAACATTTCAAGGGTGAACCTTGACTACAAGAATTCCAGCAAAACCTCGAACTTACTTAAAAAGTCTCTGGGTAAAAGTCAGCAGCGTCGGCTGGCGAGAAACGTTTCACGCGATAGGCGTACGACACTGCCTCGAGTAACATCCGATTTAATGCTGGAGCCTCGATGAACGTCAAGATCTCTTGGGGGACCTACCAAGTATTTAGTGCTATACCAGTTTTTCTGGTACTTCAGTGTGTACATACCAATGCACTCGTTCTCATCCGTTTTTCCAGGCTGAGTCTGTGCCCTCTGTAGACTCAGAGTTCTGTTCTTGGCTGACAGAAGTGTGTTTTTCTTTTGCAAATTATGACACACTCTGCATTCTGAGATGCTCACCACAGGTGTAAAGAGAGTTTATTTGATTATTTTCCATAATTTACCATGTCAGCTCGTACCAGTCTGGTCAATCTCACCAAGACGATTCTGTGTGCAGAACTGCAATTTACTGCATAACTTTAGTTTTTTTTCCATTGCAATATTCTGCTGTCCATGAATATCCCAGGACATTTCTGAAACACTCATCCTGCACCAGCATGTTCAAAGTTACTCTGAGCAAATAATCTCAGAACAAATCATCTCAGAACAAACTCCTGACCTGTATCTGGTATCTGTGTGACTGTATGAGTGTGTGTGTGTGTGTGTGGCTCTGCAGCCACGTGATATTTGGATAATTGCATGAATGCCCAGGTGTCCCTATTAAAGCATATATTCACATTCTCAGTTTTCTGAAAATAGCACGGTGGGAAACTGTCTGATCTCTGAAAGGGATGAAACCTAAACTAAATACGAGAAGGAAATGGTTCATTATAATATTATAAGCTTAGCACAAGTGTTATTGATACCATGGACAGCTCATTGCCTAACCCAAACAACATGAACCGCACACGTGTGCATTTTGTACCTAGCTGCACAATGTCACAGATTTTAAAAGAAAAGATATTTTTTTTACCAGGGAGCGTAAAACTTGACCAGCATGGTCTCCTGCTCGGCGGCGATGTAGTCAAAATCCAAGTCCTTCAGCTCCATCACATCCGAGCGCCCGGCCAGCACAGAGCTCCACACAACAGCCGAAAAAACACACAGCAATAAGAGCCGAGACACGGAATCAGCCATGACAGCTAAATAACATGAGTGGATAAAACTGCAGGAGAAAATGAAATGGAAACGACGACCGCCTGAGCTGTGTTTAGGATATATTCCTCTCTATCTAACTCTCTTTCTCTGTTTGAGGAGGCAGGGTGTCCATGACGGAGAGGCGGGACCAAAACAGAAATGAAACGTCCCCTAGCGCGCACGCTGATTGGCTAATCAGAGCTACAACGGGTGAGATGTAAGACGCTGATTGGTGCAACTTTCTGTCAATCACAAAGCATCCAATTGTCTATCAGTTCATTGATATATATACATATATACATATATATATATATATACATATATACACACATATATATATACACATATATATATATACGTATATATATACACATATATACACATACACAAGAAATGACACAAGTAATAGTAATTAACAGTTTTTTTATTACCACATTTCTTTGAACCAAGGCATCACGTGAAAAACAGTAAAAAAAAAACTGCAAACATATTCTGTAACAGTAACACCTCACAAATCATTTTCTTCATATTTTCAGTCCAAGCTTTCAGTAATGTACATGACCCTTTTTTTATTTAATACTGATAATGAACATATAAATAAGACACAGCTCCTGTAGCTCTCTTTCAGCACAGTTTAACCCAATCCGTTAATGCTTATCCAAAGGTGTTTAAAGGCATGTCTCTGAAGGCATGACGAGATTCTGGAGAAAATCCGGGAAAGGTTTCTGTGTTTCTTTCAAGTTAGCAGCAGTGAAACGTTTCTACATTTTGATATCATCAGACCAGCTGAATCTTGTTACAACCTTAAACAGTCATTACCCCACTTCAGCATTTCATAAGGTTTTGCTGCGTTCTCTGGTTTCCTCCTAACATGCTGGTAGAAAGGACCGGGTATGATAAATCCCGTAGTTTATCCCGTAGATAAGTGCCCGTGCCCGTGCATGTGTTTTCCTGGATTGTTGAGAATGTTCTACTCTGTTCAAACCTTCACAAAAGTTCAGAGTTACGTGTCCCAATCACAGAATGCACTTTCCTCTGTTCACACTTAATACAAGCAGTTCCAATTGTATTGAAAAATTGTTAGTGTGAAAAAAAATTTCAGTAGTAACTAAAACATCCAAGTCCATCAACCCCAAAGCCTTCTCGTTCTTCTAGTTCATCTGGCTGGCGAGTTGGCGTTTTGAGCGTTCTGAATCCATATAAACATGCTGGACGTTTGATGTGAACTGAGGACATGCACGAATCGGGTTTCTCTTCAGTCGGGCTGGAGCTGGCTCTCGCTGTGCGTGTGGCTGCTGTGATGCTGTTTTGTGGATTTGCGGAACAGGTTTATGAGGTCCTGATAGCGTGCACCAACCTAAACGCAGAAGACAAAAGATTTTCCCTGAATAATGTTAATAAAATATACTTCATTTTTTAAAAACACTTTTACAGTAAAAAAAAATAAATGTTACAAAAGTACATGTTACTGTTCAGTTAGAATCTACTGGAAGTTATCACTACAGGAAGTATACTGAGCTGATTCTGATGTCACTTTTTCCTGCAGCTTTTGATATCATCTAGCACCATATCCACACACACACACACACACACACACACACACACACACACACACACACACAAAAAACCTAACACATGAATCCTCACCCAACCAAAAAAAGTGTATGTAAAACATAATGAAAATAAAATAAACTCCAACTAGACATATTGCACATACTATGCACAGTGATGACTAACATGAAGGTCACGTAAGGTGAGAGAAAGAGCAAGAATGAAGTGTGAACAATGAAACATACCAAATCACAAAATTGTAACTTAGGCAGATCTTGAGACATTGAAATTTCAGTTAGAGCACCCCCTATGGGTGATATTTCATAACATTTGGTGTGCGTGTAAAGAAGTATTAGGAGTGATGCAGAATGTACATTTTTATGAATTTTGAGCCTTTACATCAAATGATATTGTGCCTAGTTTGCGCTACCCCTCAAATGAATCGTAATGAGCTGTGGTAATGAACTCCCCTAGAGGCCACCTTGCCATAAAAAAGTTTTAGGCAAAATATTTTGAGGTTTATGAGCTATGGCCCAAAAAGCGCCGAGAGTCTACCCCACTTCAGGGGCACTAGCATGAAGAGCCACACACACCTTCAGACATAAACCTTATATTCTGAATCGGGCTTACGGATCTACAACCTCACAGAGTTTAATATTGTTTGGTGACGTCTAAGAATGACATCATCAACCAAATATTGGCAAAAGACTAAAGAAAAAAAATTACTTTAACAGAATTATTAATAAATGTATTATTATGATAAACTGAAAATCATATAAATTACTATTGTGTGTACTGTAGATAGTGAAATGTGTAATAGAGTCTCGGTTTATTATTACTGATGATAATAATAATATTACATAATATACAACTATTTATTCGTCTGTTAAATTTCTACCATCAATGACTAACCTCCGTGGCGGTTTTGTTACCCAGCTGAGCAGCGATAGACGTAAAGGTGCTTTGACAGGCTCCTCTCCGCTGACATGTAGTGAGTATCAGACGATCTGCTTCCCTGTTTACACACACAGAACATCTCCTTAGTTTATATCCACAATACAGACAAGAAATCGCATTTACGTAGCCGACTAAAATATAAAATGCCGAATTCTTGAATCCGATTGGTCAGAAGGTGTGGATTAATTTTCTATAACAGCAGTTCTGACAATAGTGACGGCTGGATTATATGAATTCGTGCGTTCACACGTTCTGGTTAAAAAGTTATTGTTTCTATGGTAACGAGTCACACTCGGGGACCTGCACGGCAGTGACTTATTTATAACCTTGTCCAGAGCACTATTTTCTCTCCGCTTGGCATGCGTGAACTGTTCTCGGCACAGACGGGACTCTGTGAAGCTTTGAAGTGGGACTGCGGATCTTCTCGTCTGCTCTGGTCATCCGTCATCTCTGTTCCTGACCTACAGCTCTCTGAATTTGGGCTTATTACATCGGAACTCTGAAAAGAAAATTCACAAAAGTTCCCTTTAAAATGACAGATAGCTGGAGTGATTATATCAGTATAAATTAAAATATTATAATGCGACCAGACTGACCAGTTTCTGTAACGATACACCCTCGATTACCCGAATGTCGCTTTGATCCTTTTGATTCTCTGCCTTCTCAAGTCGCTGGCTTTCCTCCACACTGTGAATGCTGTCAGTCTCCACGTCGCCCTCTTCCTCGTCTTCATCGCCGGACACGCGCTGCACTGTGGAGTGGAGCTGCTCATAAAACTCCCAGTATTCCTCCAGCAAGTGGGCGTGGTCACGAAAGAGCAGCGCTATCTGCGCCTTCATCTGCGGAACATTAGTAGAAATTAAAATCCGACACGTTTTGATAACTTTAACCAAGCGTTCGGACATTAGCGCACCTCCTCCGAGCCCCTGTGACTTTTCGGTAGGCCGTGTTGCAGAGTGCGCACTATCTTCCTGTAGTGCACGGAGTGCTCTCCGAAACTACGCTCTAGCTGCCGCAGGAACCTCCGGCACCTCTCGAACGCCTGCTGATCGTCCAGCTAGAGAGGCAAAAACGAAAAGGTCAGCCACTAAACACCCTTTGGCAACAAGATAACGCTGCTCTGCTCGTCAGACAGACACTGTTTGTATTTTCTCTCACCAGGCCACACTCCTGGGCTTGTTCTGGGTGCAGGAAGGCGGCAAAGTCTCGCAGCAGCTCAGGCCAGTCGCACAGTATAGGTTCGAGTCTCTTGAAGAGCTCCACTGCAGTCCTGCCCTCTGGGTTACTCTCAAACTCGTACAGCACGCTCAGGAAATCCTCCGCCTTCCCCGGCACAGCCTGCAGGGCCTTGCACACCTAAGTGAAGCACAATATCCTTAGAATGCACTTCTAGAAAACGAGAAATTTGAACGCTGTCTTCTCTAATCCGATATATACCTTCTCTAAATAAGCTTGTGCAAAGGCTACGTCTTTAATGTCTCTCCGAGGATCATCGTCAGATAAATCATCGCAGAGAAGCTCTGGCTCTGGGACGTCCTCTCCTACGCAGAATAACATCACCATGAATAATAAAAAAAAAAAAAAAAGATCCACATAAACAGGAAAAGAATATATATGATTAAAGGCCAACCTGTAGCCTGGCTGCCTGACGTCGTTTCTTCACTTGAAAGTCTTTTTTCTTCAAGATCTGATGCCGGGTTTGTCTCCTTTCAAAATGAGAAAAAATTTCACTACTTGCTTAAAATCTCTGAAAGGCTCTAGGACGTGTTGGTACAATAACGGCGCTCACCTGAAGCCCTGGTAAAGACAGCTCGTACGTTACAGAAGCAGGCGACGCGACGTTTGCCGTGCTACGTGACGTCTCTTCCCGCATCCCTGCGTCTTCCTTCTCGTCTGTCTCTCCGCCAGTCCAACACGGCTGCTCATTCGGCCGCGCGGACGTCAATGTTTGTGATGCTCTAGGCCCCTGTTCCTCTACATCTTCCACGTCCATCACCGTCTCCATGGCGACATCTTCGCCAGACAAACTATATGCCGGACTTCCAGAAGATTCTGACAAGGTGAGGAATGGCTCTCTGAAGTCTTCGTCTCCGCACTCTAGTTCAGTGTCGTGAACGTTCGTCTCCGTTTCATCGTTTTCCTGAAACTCAATGCTTTCTAAAGAACCCTCAAGGTCTTCTGGTCCGGTTTTCTGAGCGAGAGTGGATTTTTGGCTGCGATTGGGGTTCACACCAGCGCTGTTTGTCAGCACACAGCCTGGAGGCAGTAGAAATAATTGAGAAGATACAGACAGAGGGTTTAGATTAGGCCTCTGCCCCATGCTCATCTTGAGTAAAGTGCCACAGCGCTGACTCATGTGCTCTGTAACCAGTGGGGTGAAGGACGAAGGGGTCTGGGCCACCAGGTCTGGGCCACTCAGGGTAGGACATAGGAGCGCAGTCATGATGACATTTCCCTGGCTTGGGCCCATTGTAGCAGCAGTAGGAAACGTTACCTGGGTTTGTCCGTTAGACGGAACTGGAGCGGTGGGTAAAGGTAAGATGAGCTTTCCCTGTTTTCGCTTGGATGCGTTTGTAACATTGTTTGCGGCCACTCGGGTCGTCCTGGCACCATTAGCAGATTTATTTCTACATTTGATCTTTTGCTTCTTCGAGACGGTGTTAACGTTCTGAACAGGATTAACGTTCTGGTTAGCAAACTTCGGCAGAAGAGGCGGGAAACGACTCAGAGCTTTCTCCACATCTTTGGCTGAAGGTGGTGGTTTGGTTTGGACTGTAGTGCGTGACGCCTTTTTTCTATAAGGAACCGGACGCAGCCGTGGTTTAAGCACGAGGGCGAGGGAATGAGGCAGGCTGGGAGGGTAGCGTGTACCTGAGGGGAAGCCGCAGGAAGGAGAGGACGAATCTTCTATTAAGGCATGTGGAGAACTGGAGAGCTGAAGACTGTACTTTCGCACTTCTTCCTGGATTAGTTTAAGGTTTTCCTGTAATTGGAAAATAAAATGACAAGAAAATAATCAGAGTAGTAAAATGTTAGGCTGTAATCAATTATATACAAAAGTAGAGAAAAAAAATGATATACGTATAGTATTGTAGGTAGCTATAAGGTATAGCTATTATTTAGTATAGGTGTTTAATTGGATCCGATGTGGATGTTTGTTCTTATTTCTGCACAGAGCTCATGCTAAACAGACTGTCCGTTTTCAAACCCTTTTCAAATGTCAGGATATAATAATAATAATAATAATAATAATAATAATAATAATAATAATGCTTAGAGAAACAGTGACTACCGAAAGCCAGCGAGGCATGAGGCGCTTGTCTCTTTCCACCGGAGGACGCTGATCATTGGAGCTGACTTTCTCACAGGCCAAAGGCATGGGGGGACATTTACCTTCTAGAAAGTATCTCTGAAGCAAAGAGACACAAACACAAACACAAACACACACACACACACACACACACACACACACACACACACACACACACAGGCAAGAATATTGCTTATGGTGTGGCTGAGGCATTTATGCTGGCATATACAAGTTTCTCTTCATGCACCTTTATGAAGTTGGGTTGCTGCCTGTGACACGCTGAGCGGATGTACGCTCTCAGGCAGATGAAGTTTCTCGCTGCCAGCAGGTACTGGCAGGTCAGCCTGAGAGGATTCACTGTGCCCTTCAGGTGCTGATGGCCTAAAACCACCAGACTGTAAGAAAAGAGTACAGAATGTGTACAGAATACACCGACATGATCAGGGATGGCTTTAAAAAGAAAGATATCGTAAACAAGATGTCAGCCCTACCAGTTTTCTGCTGGCGTAAAGGGACCGTTCTGAGATAACGGACGCGGTCTGACTACAGGAAGTAGCTGTGGGTAGAGGAACACCGGCCGTGTCACCATCAGCCAGGCCAAATCAGCTGGAATCTGCGACCCTGTGAGACATTGTATACGGCAGTCAAAACAACTGTATGTTTCACACAAGGTGGTTCATTTTCTATAAGAGCAGCACCGGATTCAAGATTCCCATCAATGCATTGATACCTTACCATTGCTATAGTAACAGCTAAAACAGGGACTTGTATCTAAAATGTGTAATTGCTTATATAGTAATTTCCATAAGGACATTTTTGGAAGCGAGTCTCCAGACTCAGAGGTTTTAGCAGAAGTAAAGCTGTACATCATTTTTCCACCAGAAAAGTCTTAGAAATATATCAAAATGTTCTTTAATTAAAAATTATATTAGTGTTGGGAATTTGCTGTGGTTTAAAAGAATGACTTTATTATTACTGTATTGAAAAATGATCATATCAGACTACTGTGGATTTTGATTCTCTTCCCAAAACAGCACATCTTCAAGTCTTTTAGTGCTTATATAATGAATAATCATGAAGAATTAAACCGGGATACCTACATTCAAGTATTAAAGGGTGACAAGAAGGTGTATATGTGTATATAGAAATCTAGGAAATCTAAGAAAGCCAGACAATATGGCATCAAGGCATTACATTACATGCATTACATTAAGTACACATTCTGTAAATCTTAATTCAGGTGACACTTGATGCTCAGTTGTCAGGTCCTGATGTCATGGACAGGGAGTGATTATACATCCAGCTCTCATTGACAGAAGTGGAAATATTAAAAGGGGGCTTATGAGTCTATGGGAGTGGAAAGCGAATGTGTGTGCTTTTCACCTGGGAACACTGGACAAGGTTCCTGCATGTCTGCTTCAGGAGACTGATCCAGTTCGTCGAGGAGAGACACAGCAGCTTGCAGGTTACAGGCTCTGAAGATGCTGACAAATCCAGGATGCACAAGCTGCTGTGCTTGTTCTCCTTGTTGCGCAAAGAACTGCAGCTCTGACTGAAGAGTGAATGAGAGAGGGGGGGGGGGCAGTTTAAAATGAACTACGCAGTACACTAGAGTCAATAATGTAAATTAGATTTTATGCAATATAACATCTGATATACTTAAACATGGCAAGTGGTTAAAGCTATGTGAAGATTGTTGCTAGGCAAAAGCATTACCTAGTATAATGTCAGCTAATGTGTGATTTGCTTATTAGCATTTAGTTGTGAGAGGACATAAACACCGTAAGAGAAGAAAAGTGACAATCACAAGACTGCAGTTACAGTAACTGGGAACAAGAGACTTTGGTGAAAAGTGAAAGGTCTTACCAGGAACTGTCGAGCCGTGCAGGCCTCGGTCTGAAGACTGGCCACTGACCTGCACAGCATGTTCACCTGAGTCAGGAGCTGCACGTGCTGAAACACACAAATTATTTATAGCTTATTATTCAGTATATTTCATTCTTTTTAAAATGTGTGCTTACTGTACCAACATCTAATCCTAGTATTTAAAATGTTTTGGAAGCAGAATCTATATTGCTAGCGTTTACTGACCTGTTGCATCTGCTGACGGAGGCGGAGCTTCTGGGTGGGGCTTAGATACAAAGAGATGAGGTTGGTGCTGCGTTTAGTAGGAATGGACACTCCTTTACTCTCCAACAGAGCCTTTCGCTGGCGGATAGCATCCAACTGCTCCTTCACGGTGCGGTAGCGCTGGTTCAGAATATCTGCCAAAGGGTCCTCATACCTATAAACACACACACACATCTCAGTTTTGTTAGTAACTTTTATTAGTTATTAGTTCTGAACGTAACTGTGAGGAGATTCTAGTTGATCCAAGTCTTACTGAATTGTTTCCAGAATACTGGGAGGCTCTTGCTGGAGATTGTCTTCTTCCTCCTTTTCTTCTTCCTCCTCATGACCTTCCTCATCCTGACCTCCTAATTCATCCTGAAACTATAAAACAGAAACATATTCTCAATTAAAGAGACAGGAACCAACACGGAATACAAATATAGTGAATATTTATTTCTCTCTCACAGTGTCAAACAGCTCTTCCATCAGGTCATTCACTTCCTTCTCTGGAATAAAGAAGATAAATAAGGAGATATGATGTCTGAACAACACACAGAAGATCTTGCCCTGTTGCTCAGTTTTATGACCGCAGTTACAGCTGATCTAATGAAGATTCATAATTATGGTGGAAATTGCTCACTGGTGATGCGAACAGCCTTGTCGTTCCGGTAATCCTCCACATCCGGCTCATCGATGTCAGCCAGGAAGTTATACTCTGGATCATCGTCATCATCACCCTCCTCTAAAAAGAGATAAACACAGAGGTGGTCATCATGCACATTCTTTTATGTGATGGTTAAAGAGAGATACTACAGGACAGGTTAGATTAGTTTTGAGTAACTGAACCTTCATTCTCCACGTCTGAGTTCATGAGGCCCTGCAGCCACTGTGTCCACTCCCTATCCTCGGGGGCGGAGCCAAGCTCATACATATCCGGAGTGATGTCGGGGGCTCGAAGCTCCGCCTCTAAACGACCCAGAGGCACGTCTCTCAGTGGCCGTTTGGAACGAGTGCGGAAGGCCATCAGGCTCTCTTCACCTTCTCCGTTACTAGTGAGAGACTGTGTGAAAAAGGGAGAGGGAGAGAGAGGGAGAAAACATGAGAGAAAAAAGAAAGAGAGAACAAGACAAAATGTTGAAAGAAAGACAGCAAGCGAAGGACAGAGAGAAAAATATATTTTTATATGTATATTCTCATCATATACATACACACACACACACAGATAGATAGAGAGAGAGAGAGAGATAGGGAGAGAGAAATGGAGAGGGGGTGAGAGAGAAATGGAGAGAGAGAGGGAGAGAGAGAGAGAAAGGGAGAAATGGAGAGAGGGGGAGAGAGAGAGAAAGAAAAAGAGAGAGAAAGAGAGAGAGGGAGAGAAAGAGAGAGTAAGGGACAGGGGAGGGAGAGAGAGAAAGAGAGAGAGAGAATAAGGGAGATGAATCCTGACAGAACAGAAACTTCCCCGTACACTTGACCCGTGTGTGTATCAGAGCTACCTGGTAAGAGTCCATGCAGTCAGAAGCGATGGCCAGCTCCTCGTCCACAGCGTAGAGTTTCTCCATAAAGCTGCACTCAGTCTGGGGTTGTGGAGGCTCTGGGCCCTGTGGGGGTGGAGGGGGGCCCATGGGCACAACTGCCACCCGAACATGCCGTGACCTGCGCAAGCTCTTGGGGAAAAAAATTGGTAAATATACTTCTACTGAGAGTGTACAAAAGGAAATGTCAAATAAATAATATCATAATAATATCTGATGTGTCATATAACAGATTGAGACACATAGTGGATGTGTGCGTGTGCGTGTGTGTGTGTGCGCGTTTGTGCGTGTGTGCGGGCTACCTGTCTGGGGCTGCAGCTGTTTTCTACATCGTATTCATTGAAGGATCTGTTGAGGTTTAGTCGTGTGCCACGTGGTGATGATGCTGTACTCTCCAAATCACTTTCCAGAAGTGTCTAACACACACACACACACACACACACACACACACACACACACACACACACACACACACACACACAATATCTTTAGTTTAAAAGATATCATCTCAACAGATTAGATTCTCAAAAGAATGAATTCTGTCTCACCTCCTCTGCTGTCTCATCTTCCTCCTCTTCATCAGGGTGGTATTCTTCATCAGATGAATCCTCCTCCTCTAAAGGGATGTCCACAAACTGGGGACCCTTCAAACAAATCTCAATGAGCTTAAACATGCTTTTTTGTGGGCGTTCCTGGAGAGATTTTGCTTCTCATCTTTGAGTTACCTTCAGTTTGCTCGGCTTCTTGATTGGTGAAATGTTCCAAGTAGGAATGACCTGATGAAAGAAAATGCAACCGATTCATATCTGGAGAAATCTGCACATTGAGAAGTCTGTTTGAGAATTATCCTGTATGAAAATGGACTGCTGACAACTGAGCGATCCTTTTAAAGGGTTAAAGGTGCGGTTTGTAATTTTTCAAGCTCATCGCTGCCTGTGAGGGGAACTGCAAATCATAAAGAAAACAAATAAATATCTAAATCCAGTGCTGTTAAAACGACATACCCCTTGTGAACAGTTCTGTTCTGACTGGTGGGTGGAGCTAATTTCAGGGCCAGAAAAATGCATACAGAAGAAATTAAGACTCTTGCTATGCAATATTGTTTATTTCTTTTTTTATGTATTTTTGAAATGTTACGGAATCATATCTCATACAGATAGAAATCATATAACTAGTCTAGAATCACTTTTTAACATTTTCTTTTTACTTTTACAAACTGCACCTTTAATAAATCGTTTTATTAAGCATCCAAGCATTTTCTCTAAGTAAATAACTTGAAGTAATAACACAAACTGGCAAACGCACCACTCCTTTCTCCACCACCTCCTTCAGTTTAGAGCGGGTCATCTTCGGCTCCTGGGAGATTCAGAAAGAAACAGGGGCAGTGATTAGGTCCAATCCCTACAAAACCCGTATAAAGCGTCAGCTACATTATGCTGATACTCACAAACAGAGGAACGGGTTCAGTCTCGCTGATGGCGGCTTTCATCATTGCCACGACGTGCTCGTTGGTAATCACCTCCTGCGGGGATGATTATGTTAAACCTCTGATCTTGCATGTTAGTTTACTTATAATATTTAATAAATGACATGTATAATCCATACTCACGTGTATAATACTGCGCACGTTAGCTGAGGTCAGGTTGTGTTGCCGTGACTTATTCTCCAGCTCCCTGTCCAGCTCTTGGTCAATCTCCACCTCTGGCTGGAGCTCATCCTCCTCCTGCTGCTGCTGCTGCTGGGACCCTGTTTCGTTCATCTCTCTTTTCCTCTTTACACCTCCTTTTGCTTTCCCGCTCTGCCGAGGGCAGCTCTGCTCCTTATCTGAGAGAAGAAGAATAAAACTTGAACATTACTCATTTTTATTTCCTTATACACCTCAATCAACTGAAGTACCCTGTTTCTGACCAATCAGGAAGTCAACAATTCTGCAATATACACACACACACACACCTATACAGTATATATATATATATATATATATATATATATATATACACACACATATACATATACATACTGGACAACCTACCGACTGTGATGATAAGAGTCTTCTCTGCATCATCGTCTGAAGACGAGCCACGCTGTACATCTGTTAAAGAGACTACGAGTTTATGGACTATAAAGAGTTTATGGTAATGTATTCTGTATAGGAAACATCACACACACTGGGCTGTGCTGCAGAGGATGATGAGGATGTGGTTTATGAGATGATCAGACTACAGAGGATGATGAAGATGAAGATGAGGTTTATGAGATGATCAGACTACAGAGGGTGATGATGATGAAGTTTATGAGATGATCAGACTACAGAGGGTGATGATGATGATGAGGTTTATGAGATTGAGATGATCAGACTACAGAGGATGATGATGATGATGATGTTTATGACATGATCAGACTACAGAGGATGATGATGTTTATGAGATGATCAGACTACAGAGGATGATGATGATGTGGTTTATGAGATGATCAGACTACAGAGGA
>JAOVVG010000011.1:15684065-15696764 GCA_028566375.1 Leptodoras nelsoni
AGGCTGGTCCAATTTATCCATGAAACCTCCCACACTAAAATGACAGGTGTTTCAGTTTCATTGTCTAACCCCTGTAGGTCTGATGGTCATGTGTCGACATAATGATGGTGGATATAAATAATGTAAGGCATGTACGGCTCATTGTGGTCTGTCGAATGCGATTTGTGATTGATAACCAATACCTGTAATAACAGAGTGACTCTAACCTTATGTGATTGGTGTATATGATGCATCAAATGATTGACAGGCCACCTGACTGAAGGAAGTTTTACATACATATGGGATGGGGGAAAACATTTCACTTACAAACCAAGTGTGTCCCAAACAAACTTTCATGAATCAGACATCCACTCCATGGAGACATGAAGCACATGGGCTGAGGCCTAAATGATTCATTATCTATGTTTACTTAGCAAAACTCGAGCAAAACCACCTGCAGTCAGTGAAAGTGGAATAAATCTGGAAGAACATATAGGTGTGATGGGTAGGTGTCCATATAATTATGGTCAGTGTAGTCCACATTGATGGCTCATTGTGGTCTGTTAAATGCGATTTGTGATTAATAACCAATACCTGTATCAAGACTGTCTACCTGTAACCCTGACTCTGAATCTAACCTTGGGTGATTGGCTGATACATCAAATGATTGACATGCCGCTTACATGTCACGCCCACTGATCGGCGCTGAAGTACATACAGTATGTGATCACTTAGAAACCAAAGGTGTGTCCCAAATTAATCTCCACTAATCAAACCTCCACTACATGAAGCACTTCTCCTTCCAGTCAAGCAGGAGCCACACCTCATTCCACCTGCTTTTAATCAATGGATCTAAACAACAGATCTTGACTTTCAGTAGTGTGTGGCTTCTGCTTGATTGAAATGAAAACCTGCACCCACACCGGCCCTTCTTGGATAAGATCAGACACTTAAAGAATATGGCTTTTAGTTGACTTCATATCCCAAAGTGTGACATTTACGATTCAAGCACACACACACCATATACAAGTGGGTATGAAAACAAAAACCAGGAAGTGCACCATCACTGATCACTATGATCACAGTGATCACCATCATTACCATCATTATGTTCACCTGCAGCTCATTTAAGAGGTGGCTTTAAAAGCTGAACACGGGCACTTGGAAGTTTTAGCAAACCAGTACGTTCTTTTGGTTTAAAGTGAGCAGAAGTGCAGGTTGTTTTGGAGATCTGTTGAAAATGTTTGCTTCTGGCAGTAATGGAGAAAGCCCAACTGTCAAGTTAAAGGCCTGGCAGAATTTAGCACTGACACCAGGAAGAATTCCTAGCTTTCATATTCCTCCAAAACTGCACCTCAGCGTTTCTCCTCGATTCAGAAAACCTAAAGACAGCGATGGGTACCGCCTTCTTCCTCCCAGCAGCCCAGAGGAACCTTCTCCTGGGTCCCAGTCTCCATCACCCTCTCCACGCTTTCCTGTCAAGCTCCGATTCACCCCACAGTCAAACCGCAAACGTAGCAAGGACGATTTATCTGAGCCGTCTACACGCGCAGCGATGTCCCTGAAGCACGTGGACAAAGTCACCACTCCCTATGGCTTCTGCACGCTGGCCGCCAGCCCGAACGTGAGCCGCAGGGAGTCTCTCTTTCACAGACGCAGAGGAGAGAAAGAACATCAAAGTCCTGAACCGTCACCTGCCTTTCCAGAGCTCAGAGACTCTCCCGTGTCCAACATCGCAGCTCAAACGGACAAGCCGAGCCCTGATCCTGCTGTGGGCTCGGACAGAAAACAACTACAGCTGCTCCTCAGCAAGGCTCAGACTGCACTCAAGAGTCTCACTCCCAGAAACAGGAAAAACCACATCAGAGGAGTGCAGGATGTTCTTTAGGATGCGTCTTGTGGGGAAGCTGGAAACCAACCTGTTCTTAAATGAATTTTAAAGAAATAAATAAAACTTGTTTTATTGTATGTACTTCAATCCCTGTAGTTTTTCTTGTTTCATTAAAACTACCATTTTATTTCTACAATTAAGTCCACATTGAAAATCTTTCTTGTACAGTGTTTTGCTTTATTTCTCTTTCCCTAATGTTCTAGAGGGAAATAATCTGCTTACAGACAAAAACTTAGTTTCTGAGGTGCCTCATGTTGACATTATAGACTTCCATCCAAAAAGAACAAGGCTGACTCACAACTCTCTTCAGCCGTCTGTGATGTTGGGGGTCAATTCTGGAAGGGATGGACTTCTGGAGGGAGGCTGCTGCTGATAGTGTTGATCATTTGAGTTTCATAATGGCTACACTACAACTACATTCCATCTCATGGCTGATTATGCTTTCTGTGTTAACTGCTGTAAAGGATCTGGTGTCAAAGGAAGTGGAGGTGTGCATGTGTGTGTCCACAAAGGTCCACTGGCAGGAAATAAGAAAAACAAACGGATGAGGAAACTCCACACTGCTATTTAAAACAGTCCTTGACATCACTCAAACATATTCTGAAGATTTCGCATCCATGCATAAACTTTCTCCTCAACGCCTCATAGCTCATGTTTGAGCAGAGATGTTATCGCTTGATCCGTATGTCTGATTGTAGTCTCAGCGTACAGGTGGGAATGCTCTTCCAAATGACTTTTTCTGGAATTGTACCCTCCGGTTACAGTTTTCATGGAGTGAAATTTATCCATTTATATTTATATGGAGAGGAAGGAGTCTCCAGTGTCGGTGCTTTGAAACAGTTACAGTTCTTCTGCTTTTGGGACAAGGGAATCTGCACTTCCCGGTTTCTTGTAAATGTGACAAGCAGGTCTTCTTAACTGTAAGAAAGGTTAAAGGCTACAAAGAGGCTGGAGAGTGAATGAGCTGCTGTACAAGTGACGGCATGCACCAAACTGTTACTCAACATTAAATATTACTCTAAACGGATAAATAAAGCTTTTGGGAAATTTCTGTAGTAGATGAGGAAATAAACATTTCAAGATGTGGCATTATAGGAAAATAATATGTTAATCCTTATTTAAACGATGCTCTGGTTATTTCCTTAAATCAATGAAACACAGCGGGATTGTTTGTAGTCAAAACATTTCCATGAAGTAATAAAACAAAATCATTTCTGCAAGCACGCTTACTGCAAAGACTTTCCCAGCGTGTACCCAAGGATTTATGTTGAACTGCAGCGTGTTATTAAGAGTTATGGAAATTAAATTGAAGCCACAAATTCCTGAACCCGAATTACATTCAACTTCATTCCAAGGTACTGTTCAAGAAGAAAAAAACATGTTGCGGATCTGCCAACATTCAGCTGCTTGGGAGACTTCACCGTCTTAACGAGAGCCAGCGCTCAAGAAGCTCGAGAAGCCTCGCATGTAGTGACTCCTTTTTTCTTTACCCACCTTTATAAACGTACGCTTCGTTTCAGCCATTTATTACAGACCAAAAATGTTTGTCCCTGCCTTTTTTATTAATATCATAATCCTTTTACATAGTTATGATTTTTTTTTATGAAAATAGGTCAGTAGAAAGCAATTTTCTTAAAAAGTCTTGTCACGTCAAGTCCTCCATTTTTATTATGTTTTGTTTTTTACAATCCAATTTCTGCACCTGTGCCGTGCAATCATGGTAAAAATCCATCCAGGAGAAGCGTCATCCTTCCTGTAAAACCCCCCTGGCGCCGCCCTGTTGCACAAAGAGGGATTTATAAGGGACAAAAGCAAATGCTTGTTCATTACCAAACGATAAAATGCGTCTTCTGGGAGTGAAGCACGTTCAAACATTCATGATGAATGCTGCAAATCATCTCCCTTGTGTAGTCTACAGTGTGGGATTTTACTCCCCCCCCCTGAACTTTTAAGCACAGCAGCTGTGCTCGTTGGGGTAAGTGGGTTGATAAGTACAGAGGCACCAAAGACTCCTGTGTGCAATTTTATCCGTCTTTCCGTCAGTCCGTCCCAGTCAGGGGAGGAAAGGAGGCTCTGTGAAGCTCAGCAGCTCCCGTTCAGCCTTGGTCACGCCCCCAAACCCCCAAGCAGCCAATCACATTAGTGCTAAATGGTGTGCCTTCCTGGCTGGCTCGAGTCCCAGGAAGGAAATCCAGCACTTCGCCTTTGATGAGTGATCAGAGCAGATGACTGGCTGGTGGTTTGTTCTCCAGTGATGACACACTGGAATGGGCGTGGTCATGGGAATGTTGGGGGTGGGGGCGGGGCATGTGGAAACTGGCGCGTCCTCTCAGTCGCTGTCCGAGCCCACGGCTGACGAGCCTTTTCGTTTCCTCTTGGGCGCTTTGGGTTTGGAGTCCTCTTCCTCCTGCAGTCACACAAGGACATTATGAACCTTTCATTTGTATGCATATATTATAATGCATTAAAACTTCTGGATTAGACATTTAGATGTTAGATGTTACATTTGGCATACAAGAGTGAAAAGTCACCGACTCATAAATATTGATATTTCAATCAATAGACAGGAACTCACCGAGGCACTGCTGGAGCCGCTGTCCTCCTCGTTGTTGGCTGGAGGCGCCGCGCCTTTGCGTGAGCGCGGGGAGGACGCCGGGGCTTTGCGCCGGGATTTGGGTGGCCGCGAGGAATCCTCGTACTCCTCAGCCAAGGAGAAAAGATCACTGAATCTGGTGAGGAAAAAGAGACGGGTGTATATAGACTCTATTCTCTAAATTCTCTCTGGTGCTTATTCTCTTAATAAGTACATGTAAAGTCCTGCATGTAGAGTCCATACACACACAAGGGTACGTTTTACACTGTGGGGAGACTTGCCTCATTTTATGGGCTTCATCACAGCTGGCCTGGACGTGCTGAAGAGCCTGCAGGATGGGCGTCTGGGTAAAGACTTCACACACACACACACAAATATATGAACTATTTATATACACTGTAGATCAGAGAATGCAAATGTAATGCTGTATTAAAATACATCAGTGTATACTGGAGTGAAGAAAAAAAAAACCCTCACAGTTATTCTTGGTGTTGTTGAGGCTCAGCCTCAGACTGTCTAAATGCTCCAACATCTGTTCCAGGGTCAGCTGAGCCAATTTACTGCTGGAACTTCGTAAACTGCAAAAGAAAACAGCGTGCACACAAACACACTGTGTTGAGTATATTTTCTGTAGCTGTTAAGGATTAAAAAAACAAAAACAAACATAAATCAGACAGGTAGGGATGACAAAATGGCCGTGGTGATACCTCTGGCGTTTTCGAGGCATGTTGTTGTTCTTGATGAGAAGGGCCTTGATGTGCTCTGCCAGCTGGTCGTCGTGTTTGGCTGCCCAGTGGCGCAGGATGCTGGTGGTGAACTGATCCTCCGGGTGACACGGCCGACTCAACACCATCTTCACCATCTCCTCTGTGGGACTGCGCACATGTGGGACGGAGTTAAAAAAAATAGACCTGAATACACCGTTACACAATGAGTAAAGTCATTGTCGATGTCAATCAGGAAGAAGCATACCTTTCCCTGCGAAGCTGCAGGAGTAAGCAGGATAAAGCTTCAGGATGTTCTACATAGAGACAGAAAGAGATTGATGAAACTGTTTATTGATCCCAAAACACATTTGGACAGTTTGAGAAGAGCGCAGCACTCACCTTTGTATTTGAGGTGCTGCAGGATAGGGATGATGGTCTCCAGTGGGATACTGTGAGCCAGAAACAGCTGCCATGTGCTATACTGCTCAAATGTCTCCCAGTCCAGTGACTGAACTGTAACAGAAAACACACACACAATCACCAAATCATCTCGAATCATCTGATTACTGAGACAGAAGGCAGACGGACACGGTGTCAGACTTACTGAGGATGTTGAGCACAGAGTCTTTACGGAACATTACCAGATTTCCCATCATGACGTGGCACATCAGCTCCTGAAGCTGTGAACACAACAGCATGTTAAAAGACAGAAGCGAAAATGTAGCGAATGGATTACTGCGTGCTCAAAAACAAACCTGTGTGGAGTCTATGACCGCTACTATCATGTTTAGGAGTTCTCCACTGCGCAGGGTTTCATCTGGGAACTGGAGAAAAAAAACCACACACACACGAATGTTACACACTGCATTACGAAAAGCTGATATTTTGTTCGAGATATGATCTCCATAACATCATAAATTACGCCATGAAGCTGTAGTTTCATCAAATAGAATCTACAACTAAATACCATGAATCATACTGCATGTCATCCAGCAAAAACGCCCTCAGTTAAGTTTACTGGGGGTTTTTTTCTGCCATTTGTCCTCTAGTGCTAAAAGAATGAACTAAAAAAAAATCTACATGCTTTGTAGTGTAGAATATCCCCTGGTGACTTTATCAGTGCTTCTGAGCTTAAATGTTCCTGTGTGTGCAGTATGTATTATGTATTGAGCATATACAAGGTCTGTCCGGAAAGTAATGAGAATGTGGCTCATTCTGTGCTGAAGTGGTGGCCTGTCAAAAGTTTTAATCTTGGGGAACATGAAAAAATCAGACAGCCAGGACAGGGCCATCAGTTGGTTGTGCAAGGACTGGAATGTTTTTTCCCCCAGCTAAAAATTCTCACAGCCAGTGGAGGATCCATGAAAAGGCGACTCGACAGCACACACACAAAACCTTCTCCTCAAACGCTCCAAAACTCCAAGCTAAAATGTTCCAGTTACTCCAGTTACTGTTAGAATACAACTGAAACAGGTTTATCTGAGATCTCACTGTAACTGACCTTCCACCACCATCCACATACTGTATGTAAGCCCTACAGAGCGTGGGAATTTCATTCTCATTACTTTCCGAACAGACCTTGTACAGTGAACAGGAAGCTGTTTCTTAAGAACACATTTGAATGACAGTCACCTTGTGATCATCACCTGCACTCTAACCACTTTACATACCCTTACTGCTACTTAGCATTTAATTAATTAATCTATTTTTTTATTTTTTTATTAACTGCCATATGAGTACTGTCATTCACTGAATTCTCTCCGCATAAAATTAAACCAAACATTATTTATAGTGATTTGGACTACGACAGCTTGTGTAATTCAATTAAAAAATGTAAATGCAATTTCACAGCACTACAGCTGAGATAATGGAGCTATTAACACAATCATATCAGTGTGTGTGTGTGTGTGTGTGTACCTCTGTGTAGATGGAGGGTGTGAGGTAACAGAGCAGTCTCACATCATCCTCCTGGCAGGCCTTCATGTCCATCATGAGGCACGTGTGTAGGTCCCCGAGTGCTGTAGCCTGAGCAAATGACTCGTACAGATTCATCTTTCCCGCCGCCGCTTTACTGCCCAGACACAAAGAGAAAAGGGAGAGACAGAGAAAGAAAGGGGGGGGGACGGACAGAGAGAGACAGACAGTTTTCATCAGCACTTATCAGATCTCATCATATAAGAAATTCCACCTATTTCAATGAAAATAGTTGCATCAGGAGTTTCTAAAAAGGGACACAGGCAGTCCTGCAGTGAAGCAAAGAATAACCAGAATGAAGAAGGCATACATAAGCCTTTCTCTTCACTCATCTGTGTGCTCCATAAAAAGCAGTGATGACAACACTGAAATCTCATACTTCCTGATTAACACAAACACTAAGTCATACTACAGACCAGACCAGAGTATTTCTGTGATGTAGCTTCCGTTATGCTCACACATGCTTCAGGCTGACTCTCATATCCAGCTATTAATAATGCAGTGATGAAGTGTGAGCAGCACGCGTGCACACGCGCACACACGCGCGCACGCGCACGCACACACACACACACCTCGCCTTGAGGTAGTAGAGGAGGTGATATCCAATTTTGGGCTGTTTCTGGTAGAGCTCAGCGAGCATGTCCAGCAGCACTGAGAAGCCACTGTTATCCTCCTGCATCTGACACAGGTTCCTGAAGATCAGACACACTGGCTTACACACTGACTCCTCCAGTGACCTATACACGCACACGCATGCGCACACACACACACACACAGACACAGACACAGACACACAGAGAAAGAAAGAGAAAGAGAGAGGGAGTTAAACACACAGGATGTGCTTACAGCTTATATACATTATATGGACCTTATTTAAGTTTGTATGTAGATTTATATGAAAAATACACTGGTGGTACTGATGAACTGGTGGTCAATGATTTTATTGTTTAGTATGCCTTGCTGCAAAGCAAAAAGTCCATAGCGTGGAGTTCCACAGAGATCCAGCTCCTCCTCGGGTGGATTCGAGATGAAAGTCCAGACTGCTCAGTGTGTTACAGGCTGGATAAGTGTGTGGAGTGTGAAATAGGGGACGGTGGATGAGATCCAGCTCCACCCCCTGGACATTTGGTTCTGCAGCAAGCACTTGTTCCAAAAAAAAAAGGATTCTTAAAAGAGACATACTCCTCAGTGATTTCCTCAGGCAGCACATCTCCTCTGAAATGGTTTTTAAACAGCTCAGATAGACAGGAAGCCAGAGTGGACATCTGCTCAGAGTCAAAGTCCTCCTAAAAGAGAAAGAAACATCCATAAGAGCTCCGAGTTTCTATTTACAGAGTCAGAGTCAACCTGTCGAGCTGTAAACTCACCTCCAGAATCAGGTCCACTATTTCCTGCATGACTTCACACTGCGTCTCTGTGTCACTGCGGCAGAACGACACACGCTTCACCGTGAGGATCTCAGAGGAGCATTTCATAAGAACATAACTGCTCTAATCATGATGTATTTTCCAGGCTATACTAAACAGCCTTGTGAATACTGTCTGCTCTGATAATTCTTCTATTTCACAGCTAATTAAACAGATCATAATTAAACAGCACAGTTAGTTGGACATTTCACATTGTTTGAATTTGGTTCAGGCTCATTAGGAAATATTCCATGGACATAATTGATACAGACATGCAAAATCCTTACTCTTGTTAAATAAATCCAAGTCTCACCTCCCTTTCTGTAACTGTAACACTTTCTCCTTTAGCGTGTCATCCAGCTGGTCTACGTAAGGCGTGATGTCGGCCGGCTCCTCAATGTACGTCTCTTTGATATGCTGAAACCTGAACTCACGTTTCTTACCTTAGGAGAAAAAAAAAACAGCAGTATGAGGCAGTGAAGCAAGAAGAAGTAATAAAGTCTACCTGTACGGCATCTGCGTATTGATTTCTTCCTAGCATGCGATAATCTCTCACCTTTATTGTTCAACTCTTCCTCGTCGTCACTAAACGTGGCGTCCGTGTTGTCATAGCAACCGTCCTCCTTATCCAGCACGTGATTGTCCATCTCTAAGGGAACGGATTCTTCCATTTTGACTGAAAAATAGAACGGTACATAGTAAGATCATAATGCACTACAGATCAAGATGGTTTCGTGAGTGGAAGTTTCCGTACCTTCTGTGGGTGGAGAGGGCGAGTTACAGAACTCAGGGAAACGTTCTCTCAGCATGGAGCGCAGCTCACGGTCCAGTTTGGGGTTGTCGAACAATGGAGCCAAGTGTCTGAGAGGGACAGAGGAGGGATGTAGAGAGTCAGATTTTCCCCGTCACTCAAATCAACAAACATGTCATCATCATTTTTTTACTCTGACTGTATATTATATACAGTAACTGTGCATTATTCTCATTTTACCTCAGCAATTTGGCAGGACTATGACATATTTATTGAAGAATGGACACCCTTTTAACACTTCCTGTGCTCTCGTATTTCTTTCTCTTGTTAATACATTAATCAGAAAAAACACAAAGCTGTACATCCTGTAGACTTTCCTATGTACAACTAATATGTAAATTTGTGAATTGAACAGCACTGTAGTATAACCAGTTTACTCGAAAGGAAACGTGCGTGTGTGTGCGCATGTGTGTAATACTCACGCCAGAACTCTCTTCTCCATAATGAAGTTAAGAGAGTTGAAGACACCCTGGCGCACTTGGCCCTCCAGTGGTGGAAAAAAGTGTGGGATTATCTGACATAATGGAAAAAAATAATAAATAATGAAAACCAAACAGCCACTCCTTTAATATTAAAGGTGCAGTGTGTGATTTTTGTGGGCTGCACTGTGAACTGCAATGCAATAAATTCCACCACCCTGTCTACCCCAGCAATTCTGTTTGCTGCTGTATTTTCATTTCAGGTTAAAAAGGCAGTGATAACGTAGATACGTTTCGGTTGTGTGTGAATTTCTGGGTCAGAAAAGCTTACACCGAAGCCAGAAATAAAGAATCCAGTCAAATCTATGGCTTGTCTATATTGTGAATAAGACTTTTGTTTTTAATTCTTGATATCACTGATTATTGCAACACTATTACAGATATCACATAGCACCTTTAACATGGTAACTCTCTGACAGTGCTGTTAAGGACAATAGTTCAAGTCACCCGACACATGAAGTCCAGCAGCGTCGCAGTGATGGCTGGATGCGGCTTCATGGAGTGATGCATCACCAAAATGGCTGGCTCTGTAAAAAAAAGCCAAAAACAAACACACAAATAAACATCAAAGCTGTAAATCTTATGGATACATTAGAAACAGCACAGAGTCAATGTCAGCTTCATCGGTCCATCCTCACCGATGTTCATGATGCTGTCTTTCTCCGGGTTGAAGAACAGCCAGTCGTAGAACAGGGCCAGTTTGGCGTTAGAAGCAGCGACGTTCGACTGCGCACAGGTTAGAATAAGCAAATAAGCACATTTGAAAATAAAAGTATTTCAGTAGGAAACTGAAAATGACTACAGGGAGGAGTTCTTACTGTGCATGTGGTGAGCAGCCAGCCGATGATGGCCCAGCGAGGAAGGATGTCTGAGCTCAGGACCTCGTTGGAGGGATGCACCACCCCACAGATGTAGCGGATCAGATCGCAGCGCAGGGACTGACTCTCCGCTGTGGACAGGTACTGCCTCTGGAACCAGTCCTGATAGCGCTTCTGCTGGCCAAATCGAACCTGCGGCCACACAGACAGACACAGAGACAAACACACACACACACACACACACACACAGAAGCTTAGATCCATAAGCTATGTTTCCATCCAAGTAATTTGTTTAAGAAAGTTGCTTTACTGCTTATAAATGTTTGTTGGTTGATGGAAACGGAAATTGATGGAAACGTTTTTTTTACTGTTCAACTTCAGCAGATAAATTATTTAATAATAAAAATAAATAATAACACATTTTATTTGACGGCGCCTTTCTGACACTCAAGGTCACCTTACATGGAGTAAAATAAAATAGTAATAAAACAGTAAAACTGAAAGATAGTATAAAATAAGAGTAAAATAAGATATAATAAATGAAATAAAATAAAATGGATAAATGAATAGAACATTTATAATCAGTTATAGGCAGATCTAAAAAGATAAGATGTCATTTTTCAATTATTTGTCAATACCTGAGGTTTTGAGAAAAACTGGAACAGCACTTCTGTGCATAAATTTAGAATCATGTGACTTTCCTTACTTCAAAAAAAAAAACACAACAGGCATTACGGAGATGGGAAAGCTGGATTGACAGGAGACAGGAGATTGCACCTCAGTCTCAGCGAATCGCAAAATCAGTTAAGAAAAACACATCCAACCCAACTGAATTTCTGGTGACCAAACAAAAACCTTATGCGACAACAGGATTTGCAGGAAATTACATCAGCAGCAGCATTTTTATTGCTTAACGTTTGATGGAAACAAGCTGCTGACCAGAAAAATGCACAAAATTTTATTTTCATTTCTTTGCTTACAATTCATGCAGAAAGTCAGTAGAAATGTAGTTACGCTGACCTGCTTGTAACGGTGGGTGTAAGCTAAAAAGTAAAATAAACTAAGTAAGTAATAAACTGTTTATGTAGAATAATGACTACAAAAAGTTTTGAACTACTAGAAACACCCAAACGTACATGTTCAGAGTCTAAATGAGTTGTTCTACAGTACTGCTGTACAGCAGGGCTCAGTTGTGTGTGTGTGTGGCGTGCGTGTGGTGTGTGTAGTGTGTGTGAGTGTGTTTTTACCCTCGAGGTCATGAACAGTAGTTTGGTCTCCATATCAGGAGTAAGACGGCAAGCCAGGAATTTACGGGATGTACGAGAGGTGAGAAGCTGCAACAGACCTACAAAGGTATTTGCAGTCACACACACACACACACACAGAGATTAAAGGCAGGGAAAATCAGTAAAATCTCAAAATACACAATATACAATACAAAATTAACATTTAACCCAAAATAATCACTGGGTGTTCAAAAACATGTCTGGTACTGGTGAACACTAAAAGCAGCGCCTCATACTGCAACACACACACACACACACACACACACACACACACACACACACACACCAGTAAACTGTGGGCTCAGGCTCTGGGGGTTGTGCAGCAGGTCTCTCCACAGCAGCTCCATCTCAGGGATTCGAGCTACATTCTGTAACAGTCTGACGAGATCTCTCCCGATGATGAAACACTCCATGAACTGACAGACAGAAAGGGAGAAAGTCTCTTTAGTCACTTCCTGTTTACACACAGCCCTCGTTCTACATCATTCTCATACTAATAACTTTGCAATAAGGATATGAAACTCAAAACATGGCAGAGAAGAGCAAAAGGTATGAAGGCCAACGGTAAAAACAACAAAAAATACAGAATAGGTCTGATGATGAAATAGCAGGAAAAGTAATACATTACATTAAGGCAGTGCATAAAACCTGCTAACTGTAAGATAGACAGATAGATAAATAGATAGACTCAAAACACAGACTGTCCAATAGACTAGACTAGACTGTCTGTCTGTCTATCCATCCATCCATCATCT
>JAOVVG010000011.1:15696864-15707463 GCA_028566375.1 Leptodoras nelsoni
ATAGATAGACTCAAAACACAGACTGTCCAATAGACTAGACTAGACTGTCTGTCTGTCTATCCATCCATCCATCATCTATCTATCTATCTATTATATATTATATAGATAGTTAAATGTGATTTCCTCACAATCAGGTTCACTGGATAAGTAACTACACAAGGCATCATCATACTAATCATTTTCTCCCATTTTCACTTTTTCACAATATTAAGTGCAAGTTCACATCCCTTCCTCTCCTCCCTCACCCGCTCTCGCAGCAGGCCGATGCAGAAGTCCACCTCTCTCTGGCGGAGCGGCAGAAGGCCCTGTGTCCCATGATCCACGATGAGTCTTAGATATGTGTATACGGACATGGCCACCAGCATACCGCTCTTCAACACCCACTCCCTGTGCACAAAAAAAGATACAGCTTGTGAATATAGCTACAAATAATCTTTAAGCTACTGAGAAAAGAAGCAGTCACTGTGATATACAGTACAGATTGAGTGTATTAACCGTACCTCTGCTCCACTAAGATGTCCAACACATTTTCTGCCAGCCACAGGTTTTTACTGCTGATGTCACCCCCTAAAGAAAGCCACACATTTGGGAAATCAGCCATATGAGGAATAAACCGCATGAGGCTGCTGTTATAGAAAACCAATCTTCAGCTGAAGGTATACATATATTTTATTATGGGTATAGAAGTAAGAAGGTGTGGAAATGTTTATGGAAATTGGTGTAAAAATCAGTAAGGACAATTATAATGTACCAGCGATCTGCTTCATGAGGGTCATGAGGACTCCGTCGGCTCCTATGACTCCACTCTTGACCAGCTCTCTGACCAACCACACCAGCTGTGCACAGAGACAGAAACACAGGGTTGAAGCAGCGTGACCTTGAGGGAGATTCAACCCACATCTCCCCACCACATTCTAAGTCCAGTCATTGTGCAAACCTGTGTGCGACACACGTCCTGCAGCTTGAGGAACTTCTCCATGAGGATTTGGTTCATCTTGATCAGAACCACATTCATGCCGTCACGGTTGACTAGCGTCAAGTCTCTGTAACACTGCATGGAGAAGAAAGCACTCAGATGATAACATTTACACAAGAGCTGTCATTGTTACAAACCTGGGGAAGCTTTGAGATGAAGTGTAAAGTATAAAGAACATGTCCTGTCCTTAAACACAAATCAGAATACTAAGCAGTGTGTTCAGACCTGTGTTTCTCCATCCCAAATGAAAGGAGATGCATATTGATATTTAATCATCCTATCATATGATTCAGTAGGATTCAACACTGGACAAGTGATTTTATCTTCCAGGACTTGGAGGCCACGCCCCTACCTCACATACAGGCACTAGAGACCACGCCTCCTTTACTAGGAGTAAAACTGAAGCCACACCTACTTCACTAGGACTGACAGCCACAGAGGCCACACCTTCACTGAGACAGATAGGTCATGCCTCTGTCACCATGACACAACCAGAGGTACTAAAACCTATGAAAAGAGGCCACACCTCCTTCACAAGGACTTATAGTAACAAGACCACACTTCCTTCATGAAGACTTACAGTAAAAGAGGCCACACCTACTTCGCTAAAACTTGCCACCAGAGGCCACACCTACATCACCAGGATTGAAAGGCACAGAGAGGCCACACTTCATTAAGTAGGATCTACAGGAACAGAGACCAGACCTCCTTCACTAGGACAGCTTTACTTGAAGAGCCACACACAGAGGCCACGCCTACTTCACTAAGACTTACAGAAATGGAGGCCAGGCCCACTTTACTAACATTTAGAGAAAAAGAGGCCACGCCTACTTCACTAAGATTTACAGAAACACAGGCCACAGCTACTGCACCAAGACGTACAGAAATGAGGCCATGCCCACCTTACTAGCATTTACAGAAACAGAGGCCACGCCCACTTCACTAAGACACATGTATACATATACATATATACATAGATATATGATACAGAGCTGCATGCCTTCAGCCCTGATCAATTACAAACTACACTGCTGTTTTAAAGCATTGCAAAAAATTCACTAATCCCAATAAGTAAATATTTGTGTATAAGCATGGTGATGGTGGTGGTGGTTGTGGTGTGTGCATGCCAAGTCCTTACCCGCTGTGCTTGTGGAGGCTCTGTGAGCAGCAGTGTGAACAAGCCAAGGCACACTTCCTCATGCTGCTGAGGACCTTTACACACCTACACACACACAAGCACATTTATTACCAGTTATTAGCTGTAAAGCAAAAAAAACATCTGTATGTGACAGACTTCACACGACGTGAATAAAATGTAATATTATTTCATTCATCACAGTCTGCTAAAGCAACTGTTAAAATCAGATGATTAAAATCAGTACATTCTTTTCTAGTTGTTCCATGAATCTAGGCTTTTTTCCCATAGCTGTCATTATACCAGCCAGTATGCTCTTTATTTTCTCTCACTTCCTATGGGTTCCCAGTGAGTGTTAAACCTCAGAGGCTTCTCCCAAGCAGCCATTATTTTCTGATTGCCTGAAGTGTTTAAAATAAATTCTAAGCATGCATGAATAGATGACTAAATACGGCCCGCAGTGGCGTAAAAACCACAGTGACATCTATTCGTTTATGGAACCAAAACAAGATCCACACGAATCCCATCCAAAAGTAAATCTAAGCAGCTTTCTCAGGGTCGAAACAGTGGGTGGAGTTTGACCTCACGAGCCGCTGATTACTAATAAAATACGATACAGGACCATACAGAACCAGTACCTGTAACAATACTTGTTAGTTGGAGTGTGGTTCATTTTGGGACATTATTGGGAATTATTTATTTATTGCATTCATACAAAAGATTATTATACGAGTTTTCTAATAATATACACAAACCAGCGTGACCAGGCCAGAGCACACCGATCTGAGGAACATGAGCAAACACGGCTGCGTTTGGTTGGATGTTCGATTCGTGAGAGTTTGATGATGTTCGACCAGTTGGTCATGACATAGAACAAACATTTCCCTGCACAGCAACGTATCCATAGAAACCCAGCTTGCACTTGCCGGATTACTATAGCGACCGGTTCGTTGGATCAGCAGGTTTGCGAGCGAACTCGTTTTTGCTTACCAGAGACACTAGCTGCAGTTGCGTGGAGAATATTTCTCCAACCCGATTGAAATCATTCTGATTAGGAATTGTAACTTGATGCTCCATTTACACGTCCAAAGCATTTCATCTGAATATCACCGACATATGACCGACAATCTACAACCTATTCCAGGACATGTTTGAGTTTTTGAGTTTGACAAGTTATCACCACTTTGCATTCCTCAGAGTCAGTGCAGGTCTGCTGTTTGTCCGGGTTTTGTTTGGCCACCGGCAGTTTGTTTTTTAACCAATCCAGGACGAAGAGTCAACATGGCCATTTGTTTTTTGAATGTCTGGGTTGGTTTGCTCTGGCCTTAAGGTAGCAGATCCTCTGTTAAAGCTAATCACGTGTGTTGCTGTCAATTAGCTGAAGGCAGTTAAATCAGACCAGAGACTGGCTACTGGGTGAGAGACAGTTCTCCCTAAACTTTCATGGATTTTTCTTTTTAATTACCGTCTCTGGTCCGACTAGCAAAGTGACCATGTGACTTAAATACGACTAGATAAAGAGGTGCAGGTTTATTCTGTCTCAAGTCGAAAGAGGAAATGTGAACCATTACAAAACAAAATCAACTCGTCTTATTTATATTCATATCACATTTCACATTCAGATTCAAAGTTCATTGTTATTGTCCTTCGGTCACGTTATCTAGTGGACTTTAGTGAGCAAAAAAAAGAACTTTCTCACTGGACAACTGCATTTTTTGCACTGCTCTGTGAAACCAGCGGAGCCGGAAGACTGGTGACGCAACTGGTTGTCCACTTTGGTGCTAACAGACCGGCTAACTCATCTACTCTAGACTCCTGACTGACTGCGTTTACGTACCACTTCATTATCAGATCGAGCTCCGCCCTTTCAGATCACCACGGCCAAAGCAGTAGCGTCACTGGTCAAGAATGTTCACCAGATATGAACTCGGTGCAAAGTTTGATCGTGTCATTTATTCACACCAGACGTCTGTGGGGTGAAATCGCTCAATGTGGCAAATTCCATTTTAATCTGTTTAAATTTTTAATCCGTTCCTGGATGTCTAGTGGGACTGCGGCTTTACTTTTAGAGTGTGTATCTGAGTGTCAAGTAGAAGTGCACTGAAGGAAAGGAACACAATCCCCCGCTCTCAGCGCTCTCTAAAAAGCCACGCCCCCAAAACACATACTTAGGAATAGAACTCAAACGCTGGGGGAAAGAGGCGGAGCTTTCTGCATTGACAGGTTTGTCCTGAAATGTTGGATGCTAACATCTGTCTGTCAGTCTATCTATCTCTCTATCGATCTATCACTATATCTATCACTCTATCCATCACTCTATCCATCACTATCCATCACTATCTATCACTCTATCTATCACCATCCATCAACCTCTCTATCACTCTATCTACCTCTCTCTATCACTATCTATCGATCTCTCTCTCCATCTACCTCTCTCTCTATCTCTCTCTCTCTTTATCTCTCTCTCTCTTTATCTCTGTCTATCTCTCTCTCTCTCCATCTCTCTCTGAATGGTTTTCTCTCCTATCTGGCTTGTGTGTATCATTCTTTCCTCGCGCTCTTGGAATATGTTTTGTGACATACGAGTGACATCATCGGCTCAACCCCCAGCAGAAATACTCACATGGGCAGTGAGGGCATCGTTGGATTCTCGCTCCGACAGGCCGTTTGTAATGGACGTGGTGACGACTACACACCTTTCCAACCTCTGAAACACACACACACACACAGAATAATGCTTTAACACACACGTGCACTAGCACATTAGATTTACACCACACTGCTGCGGAGTTCTCGACTCAGAAGGAGATGGTTCTGACTTAACATAAAGCGAGAACAGGAACCGACATGTTTCGCTGATCTTCCTCAACCTTAAACTATACACTGATAAAAGTACTTACAAAATGCTCAGCGGAGGAAAATGACTAAAAGTGCAATAACAACACACACACACACACAAAATAAATCAACCCTGACCACACCGCAACACTCTGTGCTTGATTACTTTCCTACAACAGCATGCCCTGGTGTGGTTGATTCCTTATACGGGCAACAGGAAATGTACATTTCCTGCTGATGAAGGTGATGATGATGATGATGATATATAATGCTTTTTGTAGAGAATTCTAAGCGAGTGTACTTGCTTGATTTTTGTTCTTTTCCTTGTTTTAGATCAACGTGTGCCACAAAGTGTGACATCGGGCACTGCGCACACACACTTTAATTTATAACCACAACACATTTAGCGTGTTAGATTTTATGGTGATGAAGATCCATCATTATCATCATCATCATCATAAGAAAAAAAAGGAAAATAATTTATGCTGACTTATTATTATTATTATTATTAATAATAATAATAATTCAGAATGATTCATATTATAATTAAATAACATAACTAATTATATGAATAAAAAGTTTGCACTCCTTATTGTGTACACGGTTATAAATATTACACTTTTATGGCTGTCGGCCGCGTAAGGAACTGCGTCCAAACACTTTCATATCTTCTCCTGGGGTGATTATTGTTCTTGTCATCTCTGTTATGACTGCTAGATGTCACACTCCACCTTCCCCAGAACAGGTCTGAGGACTGAGACGGTTATTCACTAATAAAGCCTAATTAAAAACATGTTATAATGGTATAATCAGAACTAAGGGCAGGCGTCTGAAGCAAACGGCTCTACCCCAGCAGGTGTTTCCTGAACGCGCCCTGCCACGGCGTGAGCAGGTGAGAATAACATGTGATGGTGAGGAGAGACCTGCTCTGCTATTCTGTCCATATCAGCATGGCTGGTGGTGCCCCTGACATTCTGTCCTTGCAGTTCTGAAGGTGAGAAGCTCAACACGGCTCCGGTCCTCCATCAGGTTCACTACAGACTCCTTTTGCACTTGTGTGTAAATTCACCTCAAGTTCACCTCATAGCCTATATCCAGACAGATCTCTCAGGAAAGTTACAAAACGAGCTGCAAATAATCCAGTGAGGTTTTCTAGAGCAAACAGAAGCTGCTGGTGTTGTTTCTGACTTGTACACTGACAGGAAAGAGACACATGTGCAGTGTGCATGGATATAACACATCTATACAACAGGAACACAATAGGAGTGTCTATGCATATACACAATAGGAAATATGTTCATGTTAACCGAAACAAAGGGAGAGAAAAAAGAGAAATGCAAGTAGAGTAGTGCGAGTGGTAAGTGTTGATGTAAAGGCCATGTGTACCTCCTCCAGCTCGTCTTTGGCGTCCAGGCTGGTGGACACCAGCAGGCGGCCCTGCGCTCTCCCCTTGGCCGCTGAGGGCTCCATCGCCTCCCGCCTCGCTTCGCCTCGCCACCGCCGACTTCAGCGGGCTCAAAAGGGGCTAAAGCGGCACGGGGCTTCTCGCAAACCCCAGTGTTTCTTTTCTTTCGTTTAATCACCTGCCGTTTGCTTATGCACTTATCAGCACTTTCTCCGCCCACAATGTGTTTATGAAACGAATTCACCAGCTTTCGCGAGGCCGCTCCGGTGTTTTCAGCAGTGTCCCGACTACAACGGTCCGACTTCCGGCGGCCTACCGGAAGTAGTCCCTTCGCTTGACCAAGAGGCGGGACAAGTTTGCCAGTTTAAGCCAATCATGTGTTCGGAATGCACTTGATCGACATAGAACTTGACGGCAGTTATTCAGCGCGTCAGCCGCTCCTTGTGATTGGCCGACGCTCAAATAGCATTCTTATTGGACACAATGTCCACTACGTAAGGCGTAAAAGCCGTTATTTCACCCCTATGTAGGATCCCTATATAGATAACAGTGAGGCATTTGGGAGTCAGACACAAAGATTTTCAAAAGCTTACTCTACAAAACGTGTTCAATTAAAACCATTGACTTCTAAACACGCTGTCGATTGATTTATATTTTTATCTATTTACATTCGTACACGTAGATATACGACGTCCAAAATAGTAACTGTTGATGGTTTGATCGCATGAGGGCGGTGTTTTCAGGAGACTTCTTATGGGCGAGAAGAAGAAAAAGAAACTAACGTGGTGCCAGCAGGTCAAACACACTTCCATTAAAGTTCCCCGGAGAGAAGAGGAACTTACTTTAAATATTACATATCTGTTTCCGTGTCCAGTCTGCACACACGCAGATTAACACTGATTAATAACTGCTTTGATCTTTATTATAGTGACTCATATTATAGTAACCTCATATTTTTAAAGCAAATGAAGATGTGCGTAAACAAAAAAAGACAGAAATGATTGATTCTCTCACTGTGAAGTGTCTATGAACAATGTGCATATTAATCTTTATAATTAAAACCTGATCTTCAATGGCATCAAATATTTATTTGTAATAAAATCCAGATGTTTTTTTAAATCAAAACTTTTCATCAAATGGTTACCCATAATGCAGTTCACCAGCCCACTAAAGAGAGCGATGCAGTAGCGCTTTAATCCTTCAGCCTGTCCAGTTCTCTCACCTCCTCCTGTACATGTGTGCACTTTCCAAATTTAAAAAAACTATTCCAAATCTTCAGTGCTCACGCTAATTCCTCGAAAAGTGCCATTCCACTCATACTATTATATATCACTAATTAACACGAGTCTCCTATAGTGTAGCTGCATTGCATTCTGGGACTTTGAATGTAGAATTTGCATCAATGTCTCCAATACAGCTGTTTCAGGGTGGACATTTTCCTTTAATACTTAAATAACCTGATGGAAAGGCACTGTCGCTTCATCTCCAATATATATATATATATATATATAAAATCAAATCCTCCACTTACCTCACAATAACTCAAGACATCTTTGGTGCCCCAATGTTTTCCTTATACCCAGATAATAAACTAGAAATATGAAACATGACCACTGCATAAAGTGTGAGAAAGAGCAAGACTGAACTGAAATAAACATACTGACTTTCAAAATTGTAGCTTAAGCTATTCTTGCGAAATTTGAAATGTCAGTTATGGCACCATCTATAGACGAAATTGAATGAAATTTGGTGGGCATCTAAAGAATCTGGTAGTGATGATTTCATGAGTTTTGAGTCTTTACATCACAAGATATTGGTTAGTGAAATACTTAAACATTATTCACTAGGTGGCCCTACTACACATATGAACTGTAATAAGCTAAGGAAATGTGCATCCTAGAGGCCAAATTGCTACATAAAGTTCATAGTTTTAGGCAAACCGGTTCTCAAGGTATTGCCCAAAATGTGCTTTGAGTCTATGCCACTTCAGGGGGTGCTAGCAGGAAGGGTAACACACAACTAGAGACATAAACCTTATATTCCATAACAGAAATGTGGAGCTACAACTACACCAAGTGACGATGGTGTCTATGATATTGTCTACCAAATCGTTGACAAAATGACATAATCGCCAGCCACTAGCTGCAATTAGTCATCATAACGGATGCTCCAACCATATGTATGGTTATAGCTATATATTAAGTGATTCTGAGTTCAAACGGTTACATAGTGTTTTAGTTCAGTTTTACAGAGTATAAAAATAACATCAACATAACATCCATTAATCCTGTAACACTCTGAGTGTTGTGTTACACAATGACTGTATATATCCAAGACTCTCGTATTTACAGTTTATTGATTTTTTTTTTACAAAAGCCCACTCACACCATAAAGTATATGAACACTCACTATAATGTATTTCTAACATATATTTTAGATTTTTTCTTTATTGTCCGTTGAGTTGCTTTTCCCAAAGCACGATTCTGAGACAACTAATAGAAACGAACACAAGATTGAAGCCCTTCCTAAAGAAAGAAAAAAAAAAACAACAACAAAAAGACAGAGCTGCACTTGTAACACAGTACATTATAAAACAAAAGTCTACCACATGAACTCAGCTTGCTGTGGCCTGTTCATAGAGTCTGAGTGTTACAGTAGGATTACAAGTTCAGGATTTGGCAAACTTTTTTTTTTTTCCAAACCCCATTTCCAGAAACGTTTCTAAAAACGCAAATGCAGGAGTTAGAACAGCGTGGCTTGACAGGCCTGCCTGCAGTCCAGATCTGTCTCCAATTGAAAATCTAGGGCACATCATATACAGCAAAATGGTAACAATTATTACCTTGAATTCCTAAACAATTGAAAAGTATAATTAAAAGAAAAGGTGATGTGACACAGCGGTAAACATGTCTCTGTCCCAACTTTGAGTGTGTTGCAGGAAACTATTTCTAAATTTGTTTATATTTAACAAATAGTATTCAGTTTATCACTGAAAACACCAAAAATCTTTCCTTTGTCCTTTTTCTGTTCAATAAAGCTTCAAGTGAATGAACAAGTTCCCAAAAATGTCCCAACTTTTCTGGAAATGGGGTTTGTACCTCTGTTCTACATAAACACATGTACACTCTTTTCAAAAAGAACTACTGGTGTGTGAACACCTGAGCTGGTCATGTACAATCAGTGTGTCTGTGGAGTCCATGGATGGGCACGTGGATGTTCTGTACAGGCTTTTTGCCACAGTGTCCACAGGAAGGTGTGGAGAGATGAGCGGGAGTAGCTTCTAGCACAGGAGATCGTTTCTCCACGCATGCTGTCTCAGCTTGAGCTGTTTGAGGTTTTCTTGAATCTTGAAAACTTTATTAATAGCTTTAGTAAATAAACTATATTCAGTGATGAAAAGACAAAACCACAGGCATGTGCCAATATTACAGTAAATGTCATGATAACTCTGAAAACTGTTTTCCTGTAACTGTAATGTTCCCAATCAGGTAGCAGAAGTGCGATAAATCATGCAGAGCTTCAGTTAACAGCCACATTAAACATCAGAATGGGGTAGAAAGTCATCTAGGCAACTTTGGCATTGTTGGTGCCAAATGTTTTAGAAACTGCAGAGCTCCTTGGATTTTCACATAAGACAAGACTCTAGAGTTTAGACAGAATGGTGCGACAAACAAAAAACATCTTGTAAGCTGCAGTTCTGTGGGTGCTGATAGGAGACGTCAGAGCAGAATGACCAGTAATTAAAGAATTCAAAAAAATTAATTTAACTACATATATCGCAGTTCATTATTATTATTAATAATAATATTCTTTTCTTCTTCTTCTTCTTCTTCTTCTTCTTATTATTATTAGTAGTAGTAGTATTATAAAAGAAATACAGAATTATGGTAATGTTGTAAACCATTATTTAAAAACATTACAGCATAACTTATTTCTGCCATTTGTTAAAAACGTGATGACTAGAATTATGGGATAGCTCCCATGTGATGCGCCTTTAAATTCTGCCTAGTTTAGGAACCCTGGCTAGTTTTAATTTCCTTCAGAGTGAGACAGTTTATCTCAAGAGGACTAATGCTCTTTAATGATATTTAAAAAGGGTGACACGGTGGCTCGATGGGTAGCACTGTCGCCTCACAGCAAGAAGGTCCCAGTCTGGGTCCTTTCTGTCTGGAGTCTGCATGTCCTCCCCGTGTCTGTGTGGGTTTACTCCGGGTTCTCCGGTTTCCTCCCACAGTCCAAAGACAT
>JAOVVG010000011.1:15747232-15762160 GCA_028566375.1 Leptodoras nelsoni
CTCATTCCATGCCATTGTCCTGTTCATCTCAGTTTTGTTCAATAAATGTGACTTTTGTTCTGCATCTGTGTCTCCTCTATCCACCAATTCATAACAGCATTATTTTTTGCTTGTGACCAAATTTGAGGTTCAAGGTTCAAGGGTAAAACCCTTTTGTCATCCATTACCGTGTGTGACTTATTGTGTGTGACGTTATCGAGGTCAAATCAGATATTTGGAGTCATGACAAGTTGAAAGACGGAAACAATACAGTGGACAGACCAAACAAAAGAAAGAAAGAAGGGGGTGGGGTACTGCTTTGAAGCAAAGCAGAATATCCTGTTAAAGTCTCATCACTTTAATTTCATTTCAGGAGCTATAATTCAGGGGCTCTATAAACAACCTGGAATGACAGAGATTAAATAAATGACACAAATAAGGGGGCGTGGCCACGGTTGGATCCAGAGCATAGACAACAGGAAGCATGCATGTCAGGTGTTTATTATTCATCTTCATTATAGGATAAAGAGAAAAGAACAGACCTCCGTACTGGATTTAATGCCCTGCAGTTTAATGATTAAACAGTATTCACTTATCTTCTTTTTTTTTTCAAATGGCTATAAATCAAACTAAAGTGAGTCAGACATGGCAGAGACACAGGAGAGAGTTTAATCTCCTAGACTTGGACAGTATCGCTCTATGTAGTATCTCTAAACTATAAACGAGATGAAAGCGGCGGAAGAAGAAGAAAAGAAAAAAAAGAAAGGAGTAGGAGTAGGAGAGGGTTCTGATGTGTGTAAAGTAGCTGCAATGACTTTAATGTTAGAGAGGTCACACAGTAATGGAGGAAGAGTGAGATGAGTAAGACCAAAGAAAAGGATGAGGTGAATGAAAAAAGGGGTAAAAAAGACCGAACCGAGTTTAGACAGATCTGTTGGCCTCAGAGACAGTGACGCAGATGGCTGAGATAAACAGATGCCCTGTCCCTCCTTCAAACCTTTCAACCCCACCCTCCCCAACACACACACACAATTACAGCTAAGAGCAATAAGGATATAAACAATATAAAGTCGACTGAATGTACAGAAGTAAAAGAGAACAGACAACAAGGCTGCAGGGGCATGATGTGAATGAGTCATTTAACTGAGTGAAACAGAAAAAAAGAAAAGAAAGAAAGAGACAGAGATGGATGTGGAGGACTGACTCAGTCTACCTCATATTACAGAATTTATGTGTAACACTATATTATATATAAAGGTACCTACACTGGACCATCAGAACACATTCATAAACATTGTATGACCCTTTAATAAAAACCCTGCAGGACATCTTTACCGCTGTTAATGTTTTATGCAGCTTTATGACTCTCATGTAAAGAGACGAGAGGGTGATTTTATTATTTGTTATATTCATCCGTTAGATGGTTCGATATGAACTGTTGTATGTGCAAATTTCATGATTATATTATTAAGACAGATATTAGTCTATCTTCATTAGCAATACATTTGTAAAGAATCAAGATTCGATATGAAGTACCCGATGTATAATTGGTAGAAATTCCTCTTCCCAACATGCGCCAATGGTAATCCACAGCTTGGCGAGTGTCAGATGTCTTCGTTCTTAGTTCCCTATGACTTTTGCCTTGTGCTTTCGTTTCAGTTTTGATCCGGTCTCTTCTGCTGTCATGCCATTGCTTTGTTATCTGATTGTGTTCACCTAGTTTGTGTTAGTTATTAATTAGTCTGCCTATTTATACCCTGTTGACTCTGAGTATCTTTGCGATGGCTTATCATGCGTTTGTGTTTCCTCCTGTTCGCCTTGCTTATGATTCTGGCTTATCCGTAGCTGATGTTTCCTGCCTTTGCAATGACTCATGCTCTGGACCATGACTACGATAATAAAGCGTATGCTTTACAAGTTTATGCCTTTGTGTCCTTCATTCATATACACGTTACAGCCATCTTGTATTTTCAGAAGTGTATTTTCTACATACTGTATATCTGCTTCATGTAGCAGTCTACAATTGGACATTCCTTATCCGAAAGGCTGATCATCCATTTGCATTAAACACTTCAGTGAAGCCTCATTCAATATGTCATGTAAATATATGATTATCATCCCCTCTATAGCTATTTATCAGCCAAATAAATGATTTTCCTGTTATACACTGTATATATTATAATGGACTACATGCACCTATGACTATACCTATATGAGCCCATAAGGCAACTAAATGGTTGATATCCAAGTCCAAAATCTATATATTTAGACAGAATGATTAACGTTATAAACATGGGTTATTATTAGAGCTGTCAAGCGAATAAATTGTTTTTAATTGCAGTCATTCACGCGATGAAAATTTTTAAATGCTCGTTAATCTCGGTTTTAAGGCACAATTTGATTTGAGCTGTACATGCAGGTCGGCATCGTAGAGTCCTTGAAAATGTTGTTGCCGTTTATCACTTGTCTATTTTAAGAGAAACGACTGTTGAATGTTGTCTCGTTATTCACTTGACTTTATTTGATAAAAGTGAAATATTAAAGGGACTGCACAGCATGTAGGGAGCTAGGGAACATGGGTATATCACTTCACTGGAAGGGTATATCACTTCTTTTTTTTCTGCTTCTACGTGATTGGCTGATTCAATTTTACCTCAGAGCCCCGCCTCCACAATGGGAAGCAGTTTATGTATTTTTTTTATTCATTGCCAGAGGGATAAGTAATTATCAGGGACAGAGTAACAATATAACAATAGTTTACAATGAGAATTCCAAAGTACAAGTAAATGAAATAAAAAAAAATAATATCAATAATAATAATAAATAAAAAAATTATATACACGTTTGCATATGTGTTATGCGGATCCTTTGCCTTTGTCGTCTCTGTCGCTCATTAAACTGATGAGTAACATGGAAAAATATAGCAACTCAAAAATGAGCTAGAACTTCTTCCTTCTCCATTGTTCCTTTAGTAATGTCTATGACAGCTAAGGAGCTCGGAGATCCTAACACTGAACACGAGAGATCAGAGCACTGTGCATGAAGTTAAAAAAATACATTAAACAGTTAAAATACATCATCCACAGTTCATACACATTGCATTACATTTATTTCAAAGGTGCCTACAGCATAAAAAAGTAGTCTGAACAGTGTTGTTTATCACTCTAAATACAGCTGAGTGCTGTAATCAAGACGCACTGTTGATGACGTTGCAGTGCATCCCAAATAGAGCCATTTTAGTGACCGAGTTCCCTGTGAAGTTCCCTTGGGATTCTGCACCCTGTGCAGTGTGTAGGGAGCAGGGATACAGCTTGTGATCGGAATGCAGCCTAAAACGAGTGCCGTAATGGTCAATTTGGGAATGTTTCTGTTCACTGACAGCACTGTGGTTTTGTGTAATTTAACTCATTTTTATTCTCCGTTAAAATTTTTAGTGGCTTTAATTTTTTAAATCGCAGTCAATTCTTTAACACGTTAATTTGACAGCACTAGTACTATACAAATACTGTATATTGTCTAGCATCACATATTTAAGAAGTCACCTAAATGAGTGGGCTGAAAGAATGCCTCAGAAGACACCACAAACCTTCAAGATAGCTAGTCAGGATATGGATAAAAGCTGCCCAAAAATCAACCCCAGTTCATCTAATCCCCAGGTCAGTCATGCTACATAAAAACCTGTAATATCCTTTCACAGGTTTTGACATGTAGAAATCATCCAGCAGTTAATTTGCTCTGTAGGCCTAATATAGATTTATAGCTTTCAGATGAATACTTCAAAAGTAACTACAGCACCTAAAATTAAGCCTGCAGAAAATGTCCTAAATGCCACAGAAATGTCAGTGAACTGTGTGCCCAAGTCTTACTGACATTTATATACATTCTTTTAACCTTAGGAGGAGGTGCCATTTGGAGGTGCCAAATCTGTCAATCTTGATGACACACGCACACAAAAACCCATTACATTTTTCTGTCTCTACTTTCAATTCTGAAGCACTAGTATAAACACTGACCAGTTTCTGAAGCATTTGCAGAGCTCCCTGCTGGAGCAGTTATTACTCTGTGCTCTGTCTGTCTGGTCCCAATTGAGAAACAAGGAAGATATTGGACAGTAGGACTGGAGTATGCTCTCGTTAACAATGTGAGACTGCACGTGAGGTGCAAGGGGAGGACAGAGACAGCTAAAGATAACAAGACATGTAATATAAATCGAACAGAAAATGAAGAGCTGAGGAAAAAATAACCTCAAAGTCATTTACATTGATTTATTGCGCAGACGATTTTATCCCAATGCGACTCAAGTCTGTACTCTGGATCAATTAGCGGGAAGGACATCGTAATCACATATATACATATATATATATATACTTTTATTGTGAGCAACATAGCAGCGATGGAAGTCATATAGCTTTCCTGAATGTTTTTTCCCCTTCTCTTCCATTTTTCTTACCCTACCAATTATTGATCGATGATATCATATACGTAGATGTCACCAGTCCACATGACACTTGGTGTGGTTGTTGCCCCACATGTCTGATATAGGATATAAGGTTTGTGTCTCTAGGTGTGTGTTGCTCGTCATGCTAGAGCCTCCTGAAGGAAGGCTTTTTAGGAAAACCATTTAAACAAAAGTTATGAACTTTTTATGGCAACTTGGCCTCTTGGAGGCACACCTCCTTAGCTCATCGTGATTCATTTCTGGAGTAGCGCCACCTAGTAAATAATGTTCACATATCTAGCATTTTATGAGCCAACATCTTGTGATGTAAAGGCTCAAACTTCATGAAATTTCACACCCTGTATCATTACCACACTCTTTAGACAGATGCCAAATATCATAAAATTTATCCACAGGGGTGTTGCAACTGACATTTCAATATCTCAAGAACTGCTTCAGCAACAACTTTGGTAAATTGAAATTGAAATTTGGTATGCTTATTCACTTCATTCTTGCTCTTTCTTTCACTTTATTTGAAAGTTCCTGAAAATATCTTTGTGCAGTGTTCTGGGCAGTTGTAACAGTTTGGTGTTTGTCCTGATATTTATGTGTGCCTGTGTTCTCACAGCTAAATGTTCTCATAAATGGTTTACTGCTTATTTACCACTATTCACTACAGTTTCTGTCATCAAACAACAAAGCATCGAAATAGGTGTGTGCTAGTTCTTTTACCAAATAGGTTACTTTTCATAAAAATAATTATTTCTGCTTGTTTGAAGCTTAGTATACTTTCAGAAACACTGTACTGTTACTTTTTGCATAGTGTCTATTGCCAAATAAGCAGGTAATGAAACAGATACTGAGTTTCCAACTAAAAACAGCCACGGCAAAAGTAGAAAGTCACTATAAACATGTTATATTGAGCTGTGTGGAGTTTAGTTCATGTTTCATTCTTACTGGTAGGTGCTGTTTAGTCTTTTTTTACACGTTTGATCGACACAATCCTCTGTAGACCCTATTAGCAAACCAACCTGCACATTTTACACACTTCAGTCTTTCAGTGCCGCCGTTGCTGTGAAGCAATCAGTTCAAGTCATCATAGCACCAACAGGGAGACACTATTTACTCCAGCAATCTGCTTTCGTCACTTTTCACTGTATCCACTTAACTTCAGCAATTTTTCAAATCTGTCCAGATCAGCCCAATGTATTTTTACATATCCGTGACTTCCACTCATACTGGCAAATTTCACATAAAATCATGCGGATGGAATCTGTACAAGTGCATCGTCAGACCATAGTCGATCTTCAGCACTGGGGCTGCCATCTGTCTTAACAGAATAATGACCCTGAGAAAATGAAGCATTCCTCAGGCATCAAGGCTTGACAACAAGCCATTTGGCTCCAGAAATGGAGATTCGAGTTCTTAAAAATGTTTAATGGGAAATTTATCATCAAAAAAATATGGATGTGATTTATGTGCTTAAACCGTGATGTGGTCAGTAAGTCTCGGAAATATTAGATGAGTGAGCAGCTGTTGAGCAGATGTGTGAGAATCTTTTCGAACAATATGTACAAGGCGATCCTTTACACTGATGGTTTTTTATTTTAATCCTCACTGGTTGACTGTCATACACACACGTACACACACTCACACTCTCACAAGCTGAGCCTTCCAGTACTGCCCATGCAGCTAAGAGCTTGCTGGATTGCCGATAAGTGGCTTTCTGCCAGCATAGCAACAGGCAGTAAAACTGAAGATTAAAGAAACTGGAAAAGAGAGTACTGCAAAGAGTGATGGGGAAAAATAAAAAAAGATTTCTATAACCCGGATCCTTCTATCCATCTCACTGGGTCTCTTTCTCCTGTGGATCAAAGTGTCTACATTTCAAGCCCCAAATTTGACTGCATTTGTTGAATGGAAAAGCTATTTTTGCAAGGATGGCAACAGGATAGTGGTCAGCTTTGTGGAGCGGCTCTCAGAGTCAATTAGAGTCAAAAGGAAACCTGAACAGTCAATTCAATGTGTGACCAAAGAGAGAAAGCAGAGCTCAGAGAGCCTCTGAGAAACTCAGAGCCAACCTGCAATATAATCCCAATAGCAATTCCGCAAACTGCCTGCAAAACTGTAATGATCAAAGAACAACTGGGACATAAGCGTGTACCATAACTTGATAAAACCCAGATTTACATGTTAAGTTCAATTTACCAAAATCTGCATGTAATGATTTTAAGGTTTTTATACTAACAAGAATAGAGTTCTCCATTGATTGGTTTTTTAATGTAGAATCACTTAATATTTTTTACTTCATCTCATCTAACTAACAATCTCAAATACCTTGGCCACAATATAAGGTGTTGTATTCACAATGTTAGTTAATTTCAAAGGTTACATCCATATTTACATGGGAAAAGTTCAGAGTTGGGTTATACAGTGGCATAAATTTATTTTCTAATCATTAAAATGAGGGATGGATGGATGGTTGGATTGATTGTTGGACAGTTGGATGAATGGATGGATGGGTGTATGTTTAGATGGATGGATGAATGGGTGATTGGATGGATGGATGATTGAAAGGATGAATGCATGCGTGGATGGATGGTTAGATGGATGGGTGAATGGGTGATTCATGGGATGAATGGATGGATGGATGCATGGATGGATGGATTTTAGGAAAGGTGAATGAATGGATGGATGGGTAGGTTGGTGGATGGATACATGGAAGGATGGATAGATGGATGGGTGGCTGGATGGATGAATGAGTGATTGGATGGATGGATGGGTGGGTGGTTGAATAGATGGATGCATGGATGAATGGTTAGATGGATGTATGTTTGGATGGATGCATGGAGGGGTAAATGGTTATATGGATAGAAAGATAGAAAGCAACACAAATATTACACAGACAGGGTAAGACATATGACACAAGACCTGGATATAAAAAGTCTACACACCCCTGTACTATCCACTGTACTATATTTACAAAAGTAAATAAAACTGAAAACACAGATAATAAATTCTATATATTCTATATAATCAGTATCACTGCAAATAGCAATTTCAGAAAAAAAATCTAAACGCGGTGCTTTGTACTGTCTGAATGCATAATTTAATTTATATAAAGGCACAAAAGCATCTTAGAAAACAAAGGAAAAAAATCTCTCATGTCACTTCTTTTTACATCAGCTGCTCACATATGATGAAAGCAACTGAGGAGACAAACACAAAGCTGAGTTTCAGACAAAAGCTTTACTAGCCTTTTATTCCTCTCGTACCTGCTGAAACAAACATCCCATTGTTTCCACACAATGTTCTTTGATTTGGATCACACTGGCTAAATTGTCACTAGCCATCATGCTGGTCCAGACAAGCTAGCAAACATTCACAAAAAAACCTGCTGATTTACTATTTTTCTCCATCAGCGATACTCTGAGTGGTCATGTTGGTGACATTAGCATGTGCCTTGCAGATGTATTTGCACACGCTGCTGTGGCGAGGGAGAACGCAGCGAGCGAGAATGAAGAAACAGAGCATGTAGTGAGAGAAAACATGGTTTCTTTGGCTCTCGCTGTGTTCTCCCTCTGTGCTTTCTCTCATACTCTGGTCTTCTTCACCATGCTCTCTCTGTCAGGTTCTCAAATAAAACACCCTGGGCTCATTTTCCACCAGAAAAACCCCACAATACAAAAAAATAAACAGAATTCGGGGTCAGTGCGGATTATAGGATATTCCTAAAGGAAGTACAGTGTACAGGTGTCACAATGAATACCATTCTCCTAAAATGGGTAATAATTTCACCAATATGTAATAATAATTATTAAAAAAAAATGCATTACTATCAGATTTAATTAGTCTGTACAATTTTGACCACAAAAACACCACAGAGTCAAACACAGCATGCGAACGTGGTTTCGTTGGCTCTAATTCAATCAAGAAGATTAGGTAATACTGAAATAAGATCGTTCTCATGTTCATTTTAGAGTAGAACAGAAACAAGCTCGCAAACTGTTCCCCAATTTAATTTCCATCAGGAAGCAGTTTTACCTCCTACAGCTTCAGAAGCAACTTCGTCTGAAATGTCCTGAGAATGTGGATTTTCATATTTAATCCGCTTTAGTTTTTTTATAACTTACATCCACTATACAGAACATCCAGTCCATTACTGAGTGAGTTTTTATTCAAAATGTTTGTGCTTCTTCCCCCCCCGCTCATTCCCAATATTACAATTTCTATCATCTCTGGAATGTAAATGTACAGATTTAGCCTTAGGCTCCTCCACAGCTGAGCCACATAACAATATACACTGTTCTAGATGAAGTTAAAGGTTGAAGCAGAAATGTCGAGATGCGATTTTACGCTCGCTGATCCTATGAACACTTTCACTAGGCATTTATCTGGGAGTAAAATTAATGACCTAGACCTACAGAAGAAATACCGGCCTGGCGTTAGAGAATGATCTGACAGCAGTAGCAACAGTAAGATGAAGATAAGGAAGTTTTCATCTGAAGGTAACTGTAATAATACAATAAGATGAAATAATAGCATTAACAGCATTGAAACAAACAAATATAAACAAAACTAGCATGGTGGGCTTCAAGAAGCAAAGCTAGGGTGTCTGTGATTCTTTTCCTCTATTAAAACTACTACAACTGAACGGAACAGGTTTAATCCCAAAGCTCAATAATAACTGGGTCTATAAAAATATCAGCTCATTACCAGAAAACGAAATGAAGTTTTACATAAGAAGCCTCATATTTAAATAGCGGGACTGTGTATAGAGGGGGCCCAACATTTATTTTACAGTTATAAAATGCTCCCTGGCTGCGAAAACAGTTTAGCCTGTCTGGTGTAAAGAAGTGGTTTTCCAAAAGTCTGCCCAATTTAATTCAGCTTAGGACGTTTACTTTGCACGGTGGCTGGTAATTAAAAACAAGCATAACATCAGACAGGGCTAATAATAGTGTAATAGATTTAAAGCAAATGATTTGTTATTACAAATAACATTTTGATTGCAACTAAGCCTAATAGAACTTCATTTCGTAACAACAACAGTGCGAAATGCGTTGTGGGATTTCTGACTGTCCCAAGTCCACACAAGTCACATCCCGGTGCATCCTTGATAAAGTGGGCGGAGCAAGAACACATCCGGGTATTTAAACTGAACTTGGCTAGATACAGACTTTTGAACGGAACAGCACTCGGGCTGCGACTGATGACGGTTCTCATGTACACAATAACACAAGAACAGACAAGAATGCAGAATCAGCTCATGTGGCCTCTGTGCCTGTCAGTACCAATGAACAATCTCAGAGCTCTAAATCTAGCATATAAATGTACCTTTCATACACTGGATAGTAATATCCATCCATTCATCCATCCATTTTATGGATGCTTATTCCTATTTAGGGAGAGCCAGTGCTTGGCCGGCAGCTTAGGGCACAAGGCAGGAACAACCCTAGACAGGACGCCAATCCATCGTAGGGCACACACACACACACACACACACACACTCTCACACTCACACACACACACACACACACGCACACACATGCACACACATGCACACACATGCACACACTCAAACACTGGGGGTGCTTTAGAGACACCAATTAACCTAACATGCATACCCGGAGTAAACCCATATGGACACGTGGAGGGCATGCAGACTCCACACAGAAAGCACCCAGACCGCCCCACCTGGGAATCAAACCCGGGACCTTCTTGCTGTGAGCCGACAGTGCTACCCACCGAGCCAAGATTGTAATATATTTATATAACTATAATATTGTCTTACAATTTGGCTAGCTAGTATTAATGACTCTCACAGCTAGGGCTGGCATTCATATAGTCTTTGTCACCAAACTCTGGTTGATGATATCATGTGCTTAGACATCACCATTCCACATGACACTTGGTGTGGTTGTAGCTTCATGTGTCTGAAAAGGAATATACGGTTTGTGTCCCTAGATGTGTATTACCCTTCTTGTTAACACTCCCTGAAGTGGGGTAAGCTCAAAGCACTTTTTGGTGCTTTTTTAGCATTTTACCTCAAATTACACCTTTAGGTACCTAAACTTTTCAATATCTGACATCTCAATATCTCAAGAACTGCTTTAGCAATTTTTTCATTCTTCATTCTTGCTTTTTGTTTTTATGCAGTATGTTCAGTTAGTAGTGCCTAAATATCTTGGTGAATCTAAACAGAGCTGCTAAAATGCCCTAGAAAAAAATGAAATCATTAGGAACATGAAAAAGAAGATAGATTTGTACAGCAGCAGCTGATCAGGGAGTTTGAAGAAAACCCAGATGGTTAGCATTAGTCATTTGTAAATGCTTGGTACACTCACAGTGGTGGCCAGGCTGACATTACCAATCTTGTTATGATATTTATGAGCATCTGATGGGAAAATGTAGATATGTTAACATTACTGTTAGCAGACAACTGCATTACTGCTTCTTCCTGTTTGTCTTCACAATGCATACAATCATGAAGATACCAAGAGTCAAGAGCTTCAGTTAATGCTCAGACTAGAATGGGGGGAAAAAAACATGACCTCACTGACTTTAACAGCGGCATGGTTGTTCTGACAGATGGGCTGCTTTGAGTATTTCTGAAAGTGCTGATCTCCAGGGATTTCTATGCACAACACGCTCTAGACTTTAAGGAGAATGGAGGGGGGGGCTGACTGAATGACTGGTCTGAGCTAACAGAAAGGCTACGGTAACTCAAATAACCACTCTTTACAACCGAGGTGAGCAGAAAAGCATCTCAGATGCTGATGGGCTACAACAAAAGAAAAGCCAAGGAAAGAAATCTGAGGCTTCAATGGGTACAGGTTCACAGAAACCAGATACTTAAAGAATGGAAAACACTGGTTAGAAGATGGTTATCCAATCTTCAACACCTGTATATCTATGTGGGACAGCATGTTGCCCTGTGACATATAGAATAAATGCATTTATATTGTATCTTCACCCAGATTTCGAGACTCACCATAGAAAGTACGGTTCCGCATCCTCTTGGTGACCATGTTACCCGGCGGTTTCTGTCCTGACTGGTTCATAGTCTCGTTCAGGGCATGAGAGTACAGCAGCACGCCATCATGGAAGCCTCCGGCTATCAGGTTCATCTAGGGGGGAAACAGAATAAGAATAATGGTAGTCAACCGTCTCAAACTGACTATCTGAGCATCAGTGTTTACTGTTGAATGGATTCCCTGCAGTGTCGGTAAAGCCATTCTGCAAAAAGACAACATCAACAAACCCAGGTGCATTCGTAAAGGTCAAAGGGAGATATTATGTCTACACTGAATATAAGCATACACAGAAACACCACACACACACACACACACACACACACACGGCTGCGCAGAGAATTATCCATCCAAACTGCCTCAGGAGTACAAGTACTAGTTTTCCATGGAGCAATGTTTATTGAGGCCCCAGCATTGAATTCCGATGTTACTTGAGGCAGTGTTGTTCACCTATCACTTGAAACGATTCTTGCCAGCCGACGCTGCTCACGTTCACCTAGAGTCTTTTTACGGTCACGCTGCTGTCATAAGTTTGAGGTTTTGCCAGAATTCTTGTTGCCACAGTACACCCTTGAAATGCGCATACGTGAAAATCCAACTTTTGCTTCTACCTCCGAAATGCTACGACCCATCTCACAGCTCCAACTATTAAACCGTATTGGAAATGTATTATGTTAAAACGTAAAGACACACATGACACTCACATAAACTTACATTAGGAAGGCATATAGCAATAGGTATGTTTCTGCAGTCACAAAGCCTGTCTTTTTGTATTTTACTGTGAAGGCGACATTATGCCTGAGTCAAAAGCCTTTTTGAGATTTATGTTTTGTGGCACTTTCCAGGCTGACGTGCAGTAGTCATGAAAACCGTCATTGAACCTGGCATGTCAGTGTCATTTAATGGTGATGATGAGATGTGAAAAAGCTTGCCAAGTGTAGGCTAGCTGTAAAATTGAACAAAGGCAAGCACAAAAGAAGCTCAGAAAACAGTGTCTCAACAGTGAACTCAAAGAATGGATCAACTCGAACCCTGCTCTAACAGTCGTAACGCTGTAATAACAGCGTTGTTTTCCTCTGTAACGTATCAGAGGTTTTTTTTGTAGCCAGATACCCCATTTACCTGTGAATTCCACAGACTTCAAGACATCTATGTCTCAAAGCTCTTAAGTTTTTCCTAAGTTTGTTAAAAGTTAAGTTTAGTTTGCAGAGGGCTTCGGATGGTACTGGCAACCTTTTATTAACTAATTTAAACATTTGATCTCAATGCAGCCTGAAGGGTTTTATTTCTCTATTTGCAAATAGGGTAGGGTAAGCTGGGAATTGGTAGTTCATTTCAAGTCAGATATATTTCTTTTGTGTTTTCTTAAATTGTGTTGTGTTGTTTGGAAAAATGCACAAACAAGAAATAATAAAAGAAGAGCTGGGCTGAGTTCATAGGATTCATGGCCACAGTTCCACACACCGGTATTAACATTACGGACTTCACTCTGTTATGTTATTCAGAAGTCGCCTGAGAGTTCACATGAGTGACTGGGAACATACCATCTGTTTCAAGTTTCAGCATGTTGCGCGTTCTTGGATGCTTTTCTGCTCGCCACTATTGTAAAGACTGCTTATTTGACTTACCATAGCCTTCCTGTCAGCATAATCTGATCTCTCTCATCAACAAGCAATTTCTACCCCCTGAACTGAGGATGTTTTTTGTTTTGCGCACCAGTCTGTGTAAATTCTAGAGACGGTTGTGTGTGAAAATCCCAGGGGATCAGCAGTTTCTAAAATACTCAAACCAGTCCGCCTGCTACGCTATAAGTCACTGATATCACATTCTGATGTTTGATTTGAACATAAATTAAAGCTTTTGACCCATATCTCGGTGATATTATGCACTGATGATGAGCAGCTGTTCCTATTACAGTGGCCAGTGAATGTAGGCTTTAATGTACCGGTAATCCTGTGAATAGAACAGAATGTTTAAACATGGAACGTGATGTATATACAGAAAAACGATTACAATAATCTTGATTTAATCTGGACTTGAAACTTTCTCGCTCACTTTTCTATCATCTATTTGCATTCCATTCTCTTTCTTTCTCCCCCTCTCTCTGTCTTTCTGCCACGCACACATGTTCAATGTGCATGAGTCCATGCAGCAGATGTCTATAGTTGCCATAGCAACTTCACTTTTTCATCTCCCGTTCGTCCCCCCCCTCCCTTTATCCAGTTGCTCTTTTTGGAAGCGCCTCTTTCAATTCCCCCTCTCCTTTACGTTCTACTGCTCATTCTGTCAAGAAGTGGAAGCATCAGTTCGCCGCTGTGCTGCTTCCACTCCGAGTCGCGCAGCAGCCGCTGATGCTAAACTTAGTCTTGCGTTCATATCTTCACCAAAGGAAAACACAGAACAGGAGTCGAACAGTATGATAATAACAGTATAATAGCACAGCTTTTGCGAGATGAAAATGAAGATGAAGACGGCATTCAGGATGCCACCATTAAATCGGCAATAGTTGTTTTAAGAGCATCGCTCTTAGCTAGCCTTGAGCAGTTTTATCTTATGTGTGTGTGTGTACTGGAAAATTACAGAAACATCTTGCCCTCCTGCTGTAAACCACATGTGGATGTTCAGTTCATTCCAGTTGTTGCTTAGATAAATAAAGAATAAGGCACCTATACATTAAAGCACTTATGACCTCGATCTGCCTTACCAGTCTTGGAGCAAATAATAGACAGGGTTTTTTCTTCCCTTTTTTTCCTACTAGATTGAGTATGTTGCTGTTGAACTTGGCATATCCCAAACCACTTGGAGCTGAGTAATAGCTCTGTGTGTTGTGTGTTTTCCTTCAGGGCTCTGTCTTCTCTCATATTTTTCTAATTCATCAGCAGTGATTAAGAATGGAAACAAATGTGTTGACACGGGGGAATGTTGAAACGTTGAGGTAATCGTCCAATGAGCTGGAGGCAGCCATCGCTGAATATTAAGCAGCACAAATATTAGTGCAAAGATTCACTAGACATGTTTGATGGGTGAATAAATGATCAGATGCTTGAACATTTAACATGGCTGACTGTCCATAAATGGTCCGTTTGTCTAATTGGAGTAAAAAAAAGGTTACCAGTCTTATATATTGTACTATTGCACACATTTGTTGCTTTTACATCTATTGGTCAGTTTGCCAAAATTGTGTTTGGTGGCTCCCGAGTCGCAAAACGACAAAGCGTTCGCCCTATCATCTGCAGATCGCTAGTTCGAATCCGGGTGATGTTATAGCTACCCGTAGCCGGGAGCTCAGAGAGCAAGATTGGCCGTGCTCTCAGGGTGGGAGGGGCAGTATACGTTCTCCCTCCATGTCAATCATAGCGACACTGTCCAATCTCGAGCGTCTGTGAGCTCATACATACAAGTGGTGGGCGGGAGCGCTTTCCTCCGAGTGTGTTACACCGCTCCCGAAAGTTGCATGAGCAGCAGCTCGAAAAGAGG
>JAOVVG010000011.1:15773263-15784658 GCA_028566375.1 Leptodoras nelsoni
GCTGGTCCAATTTAGCCATGAAACCTCCCACACTAAAATGACAGGTGTTTCAGTTTTATTGTCTAACCCCTGTATGTATAATGACAGACATCTATGGAAGCTTCTAGAGCTGTTTCCGCCATGAGAATGGCAAGTTATCATGATTTTGTGACTTTCAACGCGGTTGAATTGTTGGAGCTCGTGAGATGGGTCATAGCATTTTGGATGTAGAAGCAAAGTTTGGATTTTCACTTTTGAGCATTTCCAGGGTGTACCGTGACTACAAGAATTCTGGGAAAACCTTGAATTTATGACAGCAGCGTGGCCATAAAAAGGAGCCTCAAGTAACATCAGAATTCAATGCTGTGGCCTCAGCGTGAGGACTGTGCAACGTTCCCTCTAAGATCCCATAGGGGACCTACCACATATTAACGGGTATACCAGTTTTCCTGGCACTTCAGTGTATGATTTGCATTATAAAATTAAAGATAAAATGCAAGGCTTGCTAAACTACTGTGGTGTAAGTGGAATAAAACATTTCAGGAGGTGCTCTTATTGGGAAAATAATCAATTTCAGGGCAGTGACCGTATTTCTGCTGCACCACACGACCCCACTCTTGATTATTTTCCATAACATCATGATGTTTTATTTCTTGCTCAGCTGTTCACATGGGGTTGAAATACATGGAAAATCCACATTTCCACATATATATATATAGCAGAAATTTCACTATGTCAGAGATTTTCCCCAGACTGCCATACATTTTCCCTGAGTCTAGCGGGAAGTAGACGTGTTGTGATTATAGCCGTCTGCACAGTTAAAAGCTATGAGACGGAGGAGAAGCTTAAAAGATGGTGTTTCTGCCTTTGACCTTTCCATCCCGGTCTTTCACACATCACTTTGCACTTACTAATTTCCAGCAAACCAAAGAAGGAAGGTCTTGATGGTGTGTTCGGCAGGCTGAGTCCTTTTTCTCTTCCTACCTGACACTTTAGAGTTACAAGATATGTAGTTTACTATCCCAGCCAAAGTGACTCAATCCCCAAATCCCAATCCTAAAGAACCAAAAGGGTCTCAGGAAGAATTCAATGCAGCAGCAGATGTACAGTAATCAGCAAGGATTGAGAACCCGCATGGGAATACAACAGTAAGTGTTATGTACACTATCAAGATGGACTACATACTTGATTATCCATTTTTTTAAAAGGCTTGAAGGAAAGTAAAGTAAAAGAAATTCTGCATGTTGCCTAATACCAAAAAAAGACTAAAATGTAGGCTTCATTAGCCCAGCATGCATCAAGCTTGTATTTTCATGGAGAACCAGCATAAGAAAATAACATAAAATGCTATGTTTTGTTTGTGGAAGTGGATAAAGCACAAATTGAGTGTGGCAGAGTGTAAAACTACAGCTGCTGACAATAAAACCTGTCTGTAAGTGCACTTTAATGTGTGACCTTTCAAGACTTTTAGTAATGATGTTATAGCTAGGACATGATCAAACTAGCTTGCATGACGTTGTTTACTTTGCCGTTGTATTTTGCTCCCTAGATCAGATATAGCTACAGTTACATAACAGTTAGCTAGCTTCCTAAGATTTGAGGCAACTTATTGCTTACCATCTTGCGTTAATGTTAAACAGCATTTAGTCAAATCGACAAGCAGCCTACGTTGTTTAAGTAATATCAGACAATTAAGAATATCAGACAAATGTACATTCAGTTATGGAAAAAAGAGGTTTCTCTGTCAGTTTCTGACCCATTTCTCTCCCTGTCTTGCCATCCATTAATCTCTAGGGCATTTGCACAATCTGACTGACAAAAGAGAGGACTGATCTGCAAGGCAGCTTTTGTGGAAGTTCACTGATTGTATGAAGGGAAACCCTGTGAAACAGTGTAACAGTCACTGCAAATAATCTAGGGTTATTAGACTCAATGGAAGGAGTGAAAACATGTTTTCATCAGTGTGTGAATTATTAAGACTGAAAAGAGTATAAATATATATGTTAGTGAACACGGGTTGTGATGAGGAACCTGAGGGTAGAAACCGGGAAACGGGCAATGGTCAAAAATATGCAGACTCAAAGTGCTGGAGAAACTAAGGAACTTAAATAGTGTAGGAGACAGCAAACTAAACAGGGAACAGGTGCTGGCAATGAACAAAAACACACTAATATTCTGGGCATGGGGAACGAGCGGGTGGAAACTGACGTGTTTGTGCTGGGCATGATCATGTTGTTTGGCTGCCGGGGATTCTGGGAGGTGTAGTGTGGGAGGTGGAGGTGCTGGGTAGTGACTGGGACGAGTTGCTATCACTTGGCTAAGCTCCAGACAGCCCCAGCCCCCTGCTGCTCAGCCATAAGATTAAAACTTATCATTGCTTAATATTGTGTAGATCCACCTTGTGATGCCAAAACAGTTCTGACCCACAGAGGCATGGACTCTACAAGACCTCTGAAGGTGTGCTGTGGTATCTGGCACCAAGACATTAACAGCAGATCCTTTAAGTCTTGTAAATTGTCAGGTGGGGCCTCCATGGATCTGACTTGTTTGTCCAGCACCTCCCACAAATGCTCAACTGGACTGAGATCTGGGGAATTTGAAGACCAAGTCAACACCTTGAACTCTTTTTCCTCAAACCATTCCAGAACAATTTTTGCAGAACAGCAATGAGCATTATTCTTCTGAAAGAAGCCACTGCCATTAGGGAATACTGTTGCCATGAAGGGGTGTACTTGGGTTGCAACAATGTTTAGGTAGGTGGTACATGTCAAAGTAACGCCCACATGAAACCCAGGATCCAAGTTTTCCCAGCAGAACATTGCCCAGAGCATCATACTGCCTCCAACAGCTTCCGTTCCTCCCACAGTGCATCCTGCTGCCAACGGTTGGTACAATAGCTCTTCTGTGAGATCAGACTCGACAGGCTAGCCTTCATTCCCCATGCACATCTATGAGGCTTGGACGCCCTGTCACCTGTCACCGGTTATACTTCCTTGTCCCACTTTTGGTAGGTACTAACCACTGCATTCCAGGGACACCGTACAAGACCTGTCATCATCTAGCCCTCACAATTTGGCAACACTTGTCAAAGTTGCTCAGAGCCTCAGACTTGCCCATCAAGACTTCTAACACTTCAAGAAATGCGTGTTCATTTGCTGCCTAATATATCCCACCCCTTGACAGGTGCCACTGTAACAAGATAATCAGTGTTATTCACTTCATCCATCAGTGGTTTGGCTGATAGCTATGTATTGTATATACTGTATATGTGGTGCAGCCTATTATAATGTTTCAGCCTTCCCATTCAGCATCAAGACCAGCCACCACTGTCTCTAGACATAAGCTGAAAATAATGACATATTGATTTCATTACATGATGACATAATGTACAATATCAGACATAGAAATGTCCTCTCACTCAAGCTTATTTTCTTTTCATTTCCCATTTCCATTCCCTATCAATCTCCCATTCCCTATCAATCTCCCTTTATCTCGCCTTCTCTCGCTCTCTCCCTCTCCTCTCTCTCCCTCCTTTCCCCATCACATCCTGTCACCTGCTTTTATCTCCTCTGTTCAAGTGTGGCTCTGAAAGCACCCATTACTGCACAGTTATTTCGTAAATAATTGATCAGTAAGAAGCTCCATCTGGCAAACACACCGCGTAGGCTGCACCTGCTTCCGCAAAAAAAACAAAAAAAAAAACAAGAAAAAACAGAAGTAATTTATTTAAGCACTAGCATAAAACAGTTTTCATCCATGCAGTCGCTGATTTACTGCGCTGCCTGCATATGGGATTTACTTACACAACTTAAATACAAAACATTTTTTCTGCTTAGTAACTACGTAACCAAGCAATAAAATAGCCTCTAAAAGCTAATGTAAACATTAACTGTAACAATAAATGCATTTCTTGTACCTGTGAGACACTTGTTAAATTTATTTTATTTGTGTACATATAGAATATCATCAGATCAGATTCGGATTTTATATTCTGTCCATTTTATACTGCTCATTGTAAACTACATAAATACTGATACTGGTGCTCATTTCCTCATACTTGTTTGCGTTCTTGACTGTTTTAAAACAACACAGACAAACAGTAGACTTCTGCTATACAATGGCTTAATTGTCCCTACAAGATATTACACTTCCACAAAATTCAGGGATGGTTACTCACATTATACAGTATTACCTGACTGGCCAACCTTTACCCATCTTGTTTAAAAACAAGAGACGTACCAATCTACAGTACTATGCAGAAGTCTTAGGCACCCTATTATTTTTAGGTACAACTAAAAATATTTTTTTACTTCTGCATTATTGAGTCTGTACAAAAAGACTTCATATTCCATTTATAAACTTTACATTTGCAACGCAAAAATGAAATGTTACAGTACGATGCAGAAGTCTTAGGCACATGAAAAGACTCGCTGTACAGCAAAGACGCCTTTTGAAAATAGTGAAGATTTTTCTACATAAAAGAAAAGTCTATAAAAGTGCAGTAAACAGTAATAAACTAAAGGAAGTCGATATTTGAGGTGACCTTTTTCTTAAACAGTATTTCCAGGTACAGTGTGTGCAGATTTATAAGGAAATTAGCTGAATCTGTCACAGCTCTTCTGGAGACTTTGACTGTCACACTTACTTCTTGTTTTACATGCTATTGATATTGTGGGTTTTTTTTGCATTCGTAGCTTATCATTTTTCTGAGAAACTAAAAAGCCCTTTTACACCATGGAGGCTGGGTTAGTCCCAAACAGTATGTTGGTGTGGCAGGCTAGGGTGGGGCAAAAGTTATATAATCCGTTTTCTCCATCTGTATATGGCCGTCTGCTGAAAAAGTAATGTTTAGAAATGGAAAATCTTTTTGTACTGAATGCAGAACACCATGGGTACATAAGATTTTTTCGCAGTACTGTTTATATGAATCTGGAATGATCTGCACCGGGGCTTTGAACCAATATTAAGCAATGCCACCTTGAAGCCCCGCCCCTTTCCCCAGTCTCACATGCTTGTGACTGAAATCTAAATCAAGCAAACCTGAGAATGTTTCGAGTTCATTAAAGACATTATTATAGTGTTATGGATATGGTGAATGGACTGAGTAAGGAGACGCTGATGCAGAACAAAACATAACATTTAATGAACAAACTGAGATAAACATAAATGAACAGAACAAACAGCATGGTAATGAGGATACTAAGGTCCTGAGGCTCGTGGAAGCGCGGCGGCGCATGGAAGCGCAGGGGCGCATGGAAGAGCGGAGGGTCTCGGGGATGAGACGTGTTGCAGGATGATGTCCGAAGAAGCGGGCATCGCGAAGATCCTGCCGGGAGATAACGCACGGAGGCGTGGCGCGTGGAAGCGCGGGGGCGCGTGGAAGCACGGAGGTCTCGGGCGATGAGACGAATTGCAGGATGACGTCCGAAGGAGTGGGCGTCGCGAAGATCCTGCCGGGAGATGAAGCACGGAGGCGCGGTGCCAGCTGAATCACGGAGGCGCGGTGCCGAAGGCGACAGGATGACGTCCGGGAAAGTGGTCGTTGCGAAGATCCTGCCGGGAGAAGAAGCACGGAGGCGCGGTGCCAGCTGAATCACGGAGGCATGGTGCTTGGAGATCACGCCCAAACAGTCCAGTCCAAACCTGACCAAAACACAAACCAATATTTCCCGCCAGTCCAGAAACAAAAGGGGCTATAAATAGCAAAAACGGAAATAAGCGGGACTAGAGAAACAGAAGTGGGCGTGATCTCGCGGATTCCTAACATATAGACTCATAATACTGACATATAAAGTTACCAAGCATTACGTCTATACCCTGTATTCACCACACATTACATCCAGAGAACTAAAGCCTTGGTCTTGCATTTTCTTTTTTTCACATTTTACCCTTTCCAAAGAATTGCTGCTTTAATTGCTGTGTCTTCTGCTGAGAGATATTTGCAGGTCCACGGTACCCCCTTCTACAGTCTGAGCTGGCCGTGTTTCAGCATGATGACAGGCCTGCCTCAATAATGACCTTTATTATACCCCAGTGGAAGAAGTCCAAACTCGGTCGCAGACACTTAGAAACTCATCTGGAGGTTTGCCATTTTAATTGGCTTAATAGGTCAAAGCCGTAGTCATATCTGACAGTCCGAGGAATTGAACTCGCCAGCTTCCTGTCACTAGTACAGGAGCGTCACCGAGGAATTGATCTTTTCTTTCACAGCGCAGGGAGCTTTTCAATCCCAAGTTAACTGTTTTGCTCAGAAGACCTAGTCTGTGTAGGGTGACCATTTTTCAATCACCTTTATTTAATTATTCATCTGCTTGCTTTTGTTTTGTCCTGGTTTCTGGAGACCGTTGCTAAAAATAGGCAACAAAAGCTGATGCCTGGTGACGACAGCAGGCTCCTGGCTTGTGCTACACGCATGCATAATTGCTCAACCTTTTATCATGTTTTCTAACAATGTGTTCCCACACTAGCCTCGAACGTAGCTTATCATTTTTCTGAGAAACTGAAAAGCCCTTTTACAATGTGGTGGCTGGGTTAGTCCCAAACACTATTTTGGAGAGGCAGGCTAGGGTGGGGCAAAATACTACGAAAGTTATATAATACGTTTTCTCCGTCTGTATACGGCCTGAATGGGTTTCCCACTGGATATAAAAGGAACACATATAAGCATCATTTGTTTGCTGTCTGGAAAGCTACAGAGAAGTCATAGCTGACATCAAATTACGCTAGGAAGTACGCAAGGGTAACACGTTCAATATCAGTGAGTAACTAATTTAGCTAATGAAGAAGTGAATGTATACCGAGAACGAACATCGTCGATGTAAAAGAAACTTGCCTTTAATGCATAACACTACTGCTACAACATAGTACTGCTACTACTAATGCAACTGCTACTACTATTACTTCTACTACTACTGCTACAACCACTGATATTACTGCTACAACTGCTGATAGTACTGCTACAACCGCTGATAGTACTGCTACAACCGCTGATATTACTGCTACAACTGCTGATATTACTGCTACAACCGACAATATTACTGCTACAACCGCTGATATTACTGCTACAACCGCTGATATTACTGCTACAACCGATAATATTACTGCTACAACCGCTGATATTACTGCTACAACCGCTGATATTACTGCTACAACCACAATAATGTAAAAGAAACTTGCCTGTAATGCATAATACTACTGCTACATCATAGTACTGCTACTACTAATGCAACTGCTAATACTATTACTTCTACTACTACAACTGCTGATATTACTGCTACAACCGATAATATTAATGCTACAACCGCTGATATTACTGCTACAACCGCTGATATTATTGCTACAGCCGCTGATATTACTGCTACAACCGCTGATATTTTTGCTACAACCGCTGATATTACTGCTACAACTGATGATATTGCTATTACTACTGTGGCTACAGATACTACTGCTACTACTACTGCCACTGATAATATTTCTACTACTGCTACTACTAATAGTAATATTAATATTGCCTTATTGAGCTGGACCTTTGCTACACCCATGCCTCCATCCTGAAGATGACCCCAAGGTGAAATCTTAAAATAAAACATCTGACAAACACAGACACTACAGGCTCCTTCCATAAATGTTATATCTAATCTAAGCTTACAGGATCTCCATGCAGAAAATTTCTCCATATCAACGAATGCACACATTTTAAATGCAGAGTGACTGCCACACGAGTCCCTGTGTAAGCCGTTACTACAGAAAGGACACATTACGGATTAGTACGAGAACATTAATAGAAACCTGTGACCCGAATCGCAGACAGCCATTACCGAAAATCAGTTAGCACCTTCTGACCAAGACCGGAGACTTCAAGAGCGCTGTGGGGAACAAAACACTAGATATGAACAAAACGTGTGTAGTCAGAGCACCGATTCTCTCTGCTGTCTTTTTAAATATGACATTAAACTCATTGTCTGGTGTCTTCCATCGACAGGAAGGATGTACTGTATGTAGTGTTGCTGTCAAATGTGTCTAATATATATCACATTAGGGGATAACTGTCTTCCAAATGGGGTATAAACTCTACCCACACAGCCTCTTCTTACACTGAGGTGTGCATAATACTGTGTGTTCAATATTGTAATATATTGCATAACTGATTATATAATTGAGCGTTCGTTACATAAAACATAAGGGATATAGAGCTAAGAGAGAAATGTGGTATTATTCTACAGACAAAAGGCTGGCCAAATATAAAGGGGTAAATTCTAGACTTCACATTAAGCCCCTAACCTCCGCCAGACAAATGAGAGCCTATTAGAGAGTATTATCTATTTTCAGGCATCGTACAATCAAAGCCACAATTAAGATGTAATCATATGCAATTAATAAGAGTCTGACAGGCTTGTTAAAGCTGATGGGGTACACGAGCGCTGAGCCATAATGGAGATGTGCCTGTTACAGATTCACCAAGCCAAATCTGTGTGCAAGAAGCGAAGGAACTGCTCCCATCACCAATAATGCTCTGCGGTGATTATATAAAACCAAGATGTTAAACCCATAAGACATTCATCTAGGTGCTTTACTTCCCAGCCACTTGAACCCAGTGTGCAGCTGCTGGCCCCATTACTGCCGTTTCTGACTGCAATCTGTTTCTGACTTTTTTTGTTAAAAAAAGAAAGAATAAATCGCTAAAACTAGGAGGAGCGTAAACAGGTTTTGATGTGACTGACAGCAAAATTGGCACCCATTGCTCTGCTTGATATTGTTTTCATTTCATGCTGTCAGAGCATTTTTCATCACGTTGTGTTACCTGAGTATAAACTTGCTTTTGTTTACCTCGCTGGGATTACAAATCTTTGTGTAAATCAGCTATAACAAATGAAATAAGAAACAGGAACTTCTGTTTATACAGATTCCACCTTGATAATATCGAATTGGAGGAAGAAATAAATAATTGTCAGCATGCAGCTGGGAAAACAATCGACCACAAGGAGTGTGATGGAGTTACGGTTAACCCACAAGTCATTATTTTCCTTTAACAGCATCGCCCTGAAGTGTTTTATTCCTCTTATACCACATCAACATTTCCCACTTTTCACTTTTTTATTCATTTAAAGAACATGTTGTAGATCTTATCCATTTATTGTTATGGTTAATGTTGTGAAACTTTTACCTATTTATACCTCCCATACCAACCTCATTTCCCCCCTTTTGAAAACAGAAATGTAACTAGCCATGTGGTAAATCAGATTTGAGAATGAATCAGTGCTTTTCATTAGAACTCTTTCATATACACTGAAGTATGAGAAAAACTGGCATATGCAAAATATATAGCAACACCACCTATGCATGTCATTGGTTGTATCCGCCAGTGCATATATAAAGCTGTAGACATTTTTGGAAGCTTCTAGAGCTGTTTCCACCATGAGAATGGCAAGTTACACTGCCTCAAGTAACATCGGAATTCAATGCTCAACAAACATCAACATGAGGACTGTGCAACGTTCCCTCCGAGATCCTGTGGAAGAACTACTAAGTATTACATTTACATTTATGGCAGACACCCTTCTCCAAAGTGACTTACATTTATATCATTTATACAACTGAGCAGATGAGGGTTAAGGGCCTTGCTCAAGGGCCCAACAGTGAATCTTGGTGGTGCTGGGGCTTGAACCCCCAACCTTCTATTCAGTAACCCAACACCTTAACCACTGAGCAACCCCTGCCCTCAGTGTATTAACTGCTATACCAGTATTACAAGTATTAACTGTATTTACTGGTAAATAAGAATGACCAGTTTTTCCGACAGATTAAAAAATGATTTTATTGCTTCTGCTAAAAAATCTATTACGAATAGCCAACTTAGTGATAAAATTCATATTAAACTCTCCAAATACAGGGGTTAGTATTAAAATTACAAACTGTACGAATCTATGCGAGTCTATGATCAGACCTATGCCCACAGCAACGATTTGCATAATACAGAAATAATAGACCACAGAATACCGTAGTAACTGACCAATCAGAATCGAGTATTCAACATAGCCATGTAATATGAATTTATATACACTTTTCTGACTTTGATATATGAAGATATTCATAATCCTCTATCTGACTATGATGTAATTCCAAAAAATAAAAATATAACCCACACCCCGTAGTCCAAAAATATTCACAGATATTAAATGAAAAGTAATATTTAACATCACATGAAACTATCCTCCCTAAAGTAAGTTCCCAGGCTGTAAACCTTCCTGGAACCTGTTGTTTCTGCCCAGCAAGTCATCCATCTATATTGAAAAATGCCTGTTCAGTAGATTAATGAGTAATGACTGCATGTGGAGGAGTCTATTTTAGCAAGTCCATTGTCATAGCCTGGGCTTTGCCATCTTAGGCTGTGAACTGTATCCAAAGACAACCCACTCATGGGAACCCGAATAGCGTTATTTCCCACTGCCAGGGAGTAGTACCTCAGTGTCTAAATTTATCCAGTAGGTTTCAGTTTTACTCTTTAAAAAAATAAAAAAATAAAATGAAATTATTTGTGCACTTGCAGAGATCCTTCTGCAGCCATGAACCACGCTGATGACTGACCAGGATTCTTTAGAGTTAATGATCCTGCATGCGGTTTAGATGTGAAACACAGAGAGAGAGCTATAGTCATGTTTTCTCCCTCTCTCTGGGTGAACGGTATTTGCTGTTGCCGTGTTGAACAGCTGCCCACGGTCAAGCCGCAAGAATTAATGATGTGCAGAGCCGTTTACGGGAAAGCAGGGAAAATAGAGGCTTCGGTTTAATTAAACACGGGAGGTGGGCAGAGCAGTGAAGTGTGCACTCTGAAAATGTGTACTTGAGTCAAAGTGGCAGCCTCCTCTGAAATAAATTGCTTCATACTGTTCTTTGCAGGGAAACAAATGGACACTGAGGGGGCACCTTATACATTTTCTCCATATGCTCTTCCTTCGTAGACTTGTACACTCTTGGCATTCTCTCAATCAGCTTCACCATCTCAACTGACTGAACTTCATTTCTTACAGTAATGATGTGCTGTCATTTTTCTGTACTTTGAGTCGAGTCGAGTCGTTCTTGCCGTAATATGGATTAGAACATTACTCAAACAGGGCTATTCACTGTGTACCTGTAAACTCTACCTCTTCACAACACAACTGATGTCTCACACACATTAAGAGGGCCAGAAATCCAAGAAATAAACTCTTGATGAGACCCAGCTGTTAACTGAAAGTCATTCCAGGTGACTACCTCATAAAGCTGACTGAGAAAACGCCAAGATGTGCAAAGCTGTCAACTGCGCAAGAGGTGCCTACGTCGAAGAATCTTCATCTTGGCCGCTTATTCCTTTTCAGGGTCACGGGAGAGCCGGTGCCACATAGGGCGCAAGGCAGGAACAACCCTAGACAGGGCGCCA
>JAOVVG010000011.1:15822571-15839572 GCA_028566375.1 Leptodoras nelsoni
CACGGGGAGGACATGCAGACTCCACACAGAAAGGACCCAGACCGCCTCACCCGGGGATCGAACCTGGGACCTTCTTGTTGTGAGGCGACGGTGCTACCCACCGAGCCACCGTGTCACCCCGAAAAAAGTCTTATTATATAAATAAAATGGTAATGCACATATAGACATTTAAAAAATTTTCATTTCCCCAAAGAATTTATGTGCAATAGCAGTGTATCTAGTTCAAACAGATTTGCTTTGCTTTGAAGAATCTAAAATCTGAAACATAATACACATTACTTTGGACACTCTTGGCATTCTGTCAAGCAGCTTCATGAGGTTCTCACCTGAAATGGTTTTCCAACAGACTTGAAGGAGTTCCCAGAGGAGTTTCCTGAGCAGCTTGTCGGCTGCTTTGCCTTCACTCTGCACTCCAACTCCCAAACCATCTCACCTACTGACCTTCATTTCTTACAGTAATGATGTTCTGTCATTTTTCTTTACTTAGTGGAGTCGTTCTTGCCGTAATCTGGATTAGAACATTACTCACATAGAGCTGTTCACTGTACACCTGTAAACTCTATCTCTTTACAACACAACTGATGTCTCACACACATTAAGAGGGAAGAAATTCAAGTAATTAACTCTTGACGAGGCCCAGCTGTTAACTGAAAGCCAGTCCAGGTGACAACCTCATAAAGCTGACTGAGAAAATGCCAGGATGTGCAAAGCTGCCAACTAAGCAAGACTTTAAAGAATCTAAAATATAAACCATATTCTGGTTTGGTGAGTATTAATGCAGAAAATGTTAAAAGAATGAAAAATCACTGAATTGGTGTGAAGGTGTGTCCAAACCTTTGGCTGGCACTGTATGTCTCATATACTTTTCTTTCATTTATTAAATAAAAGTATACATTTTTAACGAACTGGTTTGTTTTATGTTGAATTTCCTGCTGGGTCGAACACAAATCTCAGCAGTGTGTTGCTCAGCAGGTGGCGCTGCAGAATTAAACACTGTGCAGGTCTGTTGGTTGATTTGTAATGCAGATTAGTTTCTCGACTTTCAGTTTTGCTCTTATTCTTTACTTTGAATTGATGAACTCTCCTCTAATATGTAATACTTCCCTTCAACACCGTTCTAGCAGGAGGAACGGACTGACGCTCTAACCATGAATCATGTATGCATTATATGTAGTATAATAATAATTTTCTTACACCAACTCAAATCGATTATATAATCTGTGTAATGTATTATAAATTATCCTTACATAAGCAGTTCCCAAGACTTTGTGGTTAGATATTAAACACACATGCACACACACACACACACACACACACACACACACACACACACACAGTCTACACTGAGGTTCCTGTTGTCTAGTTTAGAAGAGTGAGTGTGATGAAAACACAGGATGGGGCATATTCATTATGGATTCCAGGCAGTAGACAGTGACTGAGCTGAAGCCTGCCACATTATTTACAGTCAGAATGAGTTATGTACTGTATTTGTCAAGTATAACGTGTACACGTAATTTCTCTTCAGGGTGTCATTATCAATTCCACTGATATAAAGAAGAACAGTACACACAGCACATGCAGCACAGACATTAAAGGCATGGCAAGGGCATGCTTATCAGCCTTTTAATAAGACAGACTGACAGTTTTAAGCCCTGAGAGGATTAGTTTTATAACAAATTATTTAATCTCTGGGAATTTAGTCCTGTCTGAATCTGTCATGTCGGTGTTTTTTAGTGACTCTGTACATTATTTAGTCAGTGTGAAAAGAGTACAGTGACAAAAGCAGCTTGAGATTTAAAATCCAAACGTACTGACTGTTACAAAGCGTTGTCACTGGAGACTCCTTAAGATGTCACCATGTTAGAATACTGTTAGAGAAACCAAATCGGCCAATCAGAATCAAGCACAGGGTTGTCCGAATTCAGCATATCCATATCATTCCCTTGTACAGTATATCCCCACATGTAGATAACCTGATAACTTGTGCATACATTACGTGATTCCAGACAGCTTTCACCTGACCTCTGAACCTCTGTTCTCTGTCTAAGGGTGAAAGCTAATCTTTCTTTCATCTGTAACAGTCTGGAAGATTATCAACTGACCTTTGACCGTGCTTGTGCTATAGGTTGCTTATATATATATATATATATATATATGTATATGAACTCCAGCTCCATATCAGTGCCATGTGAGTAACTGGGTGAAAGAGAAAGCCTGGCTTTATCAGATGTAGACGACAATAAGAACAAGCTGTGAACGTTCTACTTAAACAGTACAATTTCAAGGAAAAGGCAACCCTGAATAATGTACGTTTCAATAATTCTGATTAAAATGTCATCTTTAATAGCTCAATGATGTATCATATTATTGACATGTTGGTCTTTGTTCACTTTGGTTAACCCTTTCATCATTCCATAATTCAGCCCTCGCTTCAGCCCGACCTAGAGAACGATGCAGCAGCACTTTTGTCCTTTAGCCTGTCCAGCCCTCTGACCTCTTCATCAAACAGAACTGCTTAAAAAGGTTCAACCTTCAGGCTAATTCCATCATCAAACCCATCTCACAGGCTGTGAAGAACCAGAGCCTGTGTCTTATCTTCTGAACTGTCCACGTTGCATTTCTTAATGGCACTTAAAGTCTGGGATTTTAACAGAAGATGGTGGAAGCTAGTTATTTTGAAAGTCATAATTCTCTTTAATAGAGCCTCAATCCCCTTTGGTCCACTTGGTTAGTGTATACTCCCTTCTAGAGTCTGGATTGAATGGAAATGGAATATGGTTAGAGCTGGGGGATACGAGATAAGAGAGGAAAGACAATCAAAATGAAGTGGAATAAAATATATATATATATATAATAAATAAATAAAAATATGTAAATAAATAAAAATCTGACCACACCTTTAATCCTCGGTTCATCTATATGTTAAAGTGTCTAATTCCCTTCAAAATTAAAAAAAGATTAATTAATAAACAAAGAAATATTACTGAGCAAACCTTTTATCCTTGTTCCTCTCTATGCTAGGATGTCTAATTCAATTATAAACTAAATTATTATTAAAAAAAAAAAAAAAAAAAAAAAAACCTTTAATCCTACCCATAGGATGCAAATTGGCTTTAAACAAATAAAGAAATAAATAAATAATAAAAAAATATATATATATTAAAAAAACCCAACAGAGTACTTTTGTAAAAAAAAATCACAACTTTATTAATACCTCTTGTTCAAGGAAATATAAAAAGATTTTACAAGTACAGAGCATAGTTTTTGCTTCAAATAAACAGAAACAAAATCTATTTGTAGAAAGTGAAAAAAAAAGAAAAAAAAACGATCGCCTCTGAAGTGACCGGGTCAGGAATAAAGAAAATAAATTCCTCTTCATTTTTACGACAATAGTCTGTGCAAATAAAGAATGTGCATAACAAACACATTGTGTTACTGCTACATTAAGGCCTTAAAGCCTTAAACTCCTTGGTAAAGTGACAGTGTCAATATTTTTTCTATACATCCCTTAAAATAATAATAAAAGAAAAAAAACAGCTACAATTGCACCAGGTATCCTTTGCATATGAGGGATGTCTGTAGTTGGTGATGAGTGAAGCTGAAGTTATCAAAGGGTTAATATTTGGGGCGCTCCCAATAGACGGTTCGACTGCGAGCACTAAAAGTCCACGTGATTAAACGTTAGAGGTGGATCGTATTCGTATTAACCTTCATCATAAAAGAAAGCGATATTGGCATGATGCACACAAATACTGCACACAGTTCCACTGCAAAATTCAATACAATCAATCAATCAATCAAATCAATCAATCGATTAAAGTGGAAATCCGGTAATAAAACTGAGACATAAAATTCAATTAAATAAAGGAGGGAAAAAAAATATCACTGTTTCTAAAATAAAACTGAACGCAGTGCTATAGTATGGATTAGAATAACAGCATATTTAAAATAAAAAGACACAAACAGCTGTTTATCAGATCAACTGATAGACTTAAATTAAGAAGAAAGTAGAAAAGTAAAGTCGACGGAGCTCTTCATTGGTGGATTAAGAACGGGTTTGATGGAGATGGTGAGCGATCATGAAGGAAAGCTGCTTTAGGTCTGGCAGAGTTTGTCGTCGCTGCAGTAATCTGTGTTGGTGCAGGTGTGTGTGGCTAAGGAGCGGTGGATGGGCACGGGGCTGCCGCTGCCCACGGTCAGGTTCAGCAGACTGGAGCAGGTGGGCAGGTAGACGTGCTGGATGTGTTCCACCTCCGAGCGACACACTGGACACGACTGCAAGGACACACACACACACCAGTCAGCATTAGAGATGTAGAAGAGTACACAAATCCAGACGGGAAATAAAATGGCATTCAGGTAAATTCAATTCTGGCAAGTTGCAAAACAATTTGTAAGGAAAAAAACACAAGTGTGTGCTGTTATAGGAACATAATCAGCTCTGTGAGGCAGAGACATGAAACATGACAGCAAGCATTTTGCATCAGAGCAAAAGCATCAGTGAAACAAAACATACCGTTTATCCATATTATACATTTATATATTTATGTTTGCAGTCTACATTTTACTACAGTAAGAAAAAGTAGGGTTTTCCTAAGGGCTCTCGGCTTCCAGCGCTCTGCTTGGAGCCGTCCATCACGCCAAGATGGCCGTAGGCAGAGTGCGAAATACCCCATCATAATTGGGGGGTACCACTGTCATATCAGGAGCCCTGCTACTGAATCACGTGACTACGGTAGTGGAAGCGGTTGCTTCTAGCGCGATCTAGCGCTAAAGTGAGTAAAATGGTACGGTCCACAATAGGGGTGTCTGTCTGAAATCGATTTACATTGAAATGTTCCTCCTGTAATAAGAATGCTGAATGTGAGTTCGTTTGAATTATGTATTTCTTTTCACAATAATAGAAAAAATATTGTACCCCCCAAAACTTATTTTTGTCTCATCCCCCAGTACCCCCTGTAATTCGAACTAAAGCCGTATGGTCCAAAAAAAAAAAAAATCCACTTTTCATTCAAGAGTAGATTCATTAAACCTGAAACATTACACAATTTAAAGAAAATGGTGTGTAATGGTGTTACAGCAACACAAAGCTCCGAAGACACCATGCCGTGTCTAAAAATCCACTATCGTCCAACTAACGTCAGTAAATAAATGATTTTAAAGGATATAATTAAACTCTATTAATATTCCCAGTTGCGACAAGATCCCACAACCTCACAGATCTAACGGTTATCCGATGCCTGCTTTGCCGGACGTGTGAATAATCCTCCTTCTTCAGGACAGTCATGAATAAATCCCGAGGCACGTAGGCCACCCTGTGGAAAACTGATGAGCTCCAGTAGACTCCATCCATTTCGGATCAGACAGAGACACATCAGCTTCTCGTTACGGAGCGAAAGAGCCGAGACGGGCTGTGAGATTAACTCCCTGTGCTACAAAACGACAGCCTGCTCAATTCAATCTAATCCTTCATTAACTACCGGGCTTTCAACAATGACTCCAGTAAGGCTTTGATTGATCTTAAGTGAAATAATCGGTCAGGGTGCCACAGGACTCACTGGGAGTCACAGAAACACGCATGAAGTCAGATTCGGCCAAGACATTAAATAACCCCGAACACGAGTATATTACTGTCCAACGTTCTCTCTTCGCCACTTAACCCCCCTTAGGTTTGGTATTCAAATTGTTTCTTTGAGTTCTTTTCCGTTTGCATTTCTATCTTTTGCTTTCCTTCTTTTCATTTCTTCTTCCTCTTTCGTTCTTTGCTGCATTGACGGTATAAATAAAACTGTATAATGTAATAAATGTGTATAGTACAGTAGACTAATAGAACATGTATATAATTGCGTTTCAGGCTCTGGTGCTTTATGTCATGTTTCCTTTCCCCATTCACTCCAGAGCGGTGTACACTGATGTAGCTGGATATTTTGTAAGCACACTGCGTGCAGTGTCTGACCTGGAGCTGCTCTGCACAGTTCTGGCAGCAGACGGTGTGACCGCAGGGGCAGAAGGCGGCGTCGATCTCTTCCTCGCAGCACAGCATGCACAGGAAAGCCTCGCGTAGCTTCTGCAGCTTCTCCTGCAGCAGCCGGTTCTGCTGACACCCTCCGCACTCCGGGACGCTCTCCTGGCTGTGCCACGGTGACCGGGAGGATGGAGAACGTGCACCCGAGCGGGACATCAGGTCCACGATGCCGGCGTTGTACAGCGCCCGCCTGGCGTAGTCGTACACCTCTTTGGACGTCCGGCGGATGTCGAAGACGTACTTCTTGCCCAGGTTGATGTTCTCGTTGAGGAAAAGTGAAGCCAGGTGGCCCTTGAAGTCACGGCTGTACTGCATCATGACCGCGTTCGTTACGGTGTCGCATCTGAAGAAAGAAAGCATTGAGAGCGGAGATTTAGCTTTGACTTTAATTATTATAATGTCCTTCAGACTGGTTACTCAAACATCATCATGTAATACACCAAACATCGAACGGTCATTAAAATCATCCAGACGTCTGGCATCTGCGTCGCCAGGTGTGATGCGTGTCCTAGCCAGCACTAAGTGACTTTCCAAAGAGCTGACTCACCTTCACTGATCTCTCGATTAAATGTGCCGAGTGACGAGGCGCTGAACGTGGGGAAAAGAGGAGCGAGAAAAACGACACGTTGAAGCTGAAGCCTTACGTGATGCAAGATCGTAGAGCCGTTTTCAGCACGCTCACGTGGCTGGTGCAACAAAGGTCACGTGACTACACACCACAGGAGCGCAACACGTCTCACACATACTTGCAGAATCAAGTCGTAAGGTTTCATCATAGTTTTTTTGGGAAAATGCTCACACCCATCGAGTTTTATTCCTTACCCATTGCACTATCTCTGGCTTTGTTTCATCCAGAACGGTCTGACTTCATTTAATGTATAGATTCAATTTTTAACAATGCATCAACGTAAACCTAAGTACATTAAGGGAATGTGAACAGGTTGCACCATACGTGCTACTGAACCATGCTGTAGCACTCCCTACAAAGCGGAAATCACAGCAGGAAACGCTGTAGAGCACTCCTGCGCTTTACATTTACATTTATGGCATTTGGCAGACACCCTTATCCAGAGTGACTTACATTTATCTCATGTATACAACTGAGCAGTTGAGGGTTAAGGGCCTTGCTCAAGGGCCCAACAGTGGTAGCTTGGTGGTGCTGGGGCTTGAACCTCCAACCTTCTAGTCAGTAACCCAACACCTTAACCACTGAGCCACCCCTGCTTTACAGACGATCCCCCGCATTTTTAGCTCACAACACTTCGTACCACAAACACACGCAGTTTACACAGTGAGTCACTCTGTATCCAAACAGGAACAGGTAACTGTATAACAGCAGGTAAATGTATAAAGGAAACCTTTAACTTTGAGTGAATGTGTTGTTATTACAGGCTTGTGTAAGCGTGAGCAGTGTCGCGTACCGGCAGTGAACCCCCAGCGAGGAGGTGGTTATCAGGACGAAGTGCAGCTCGGTGACACACTACAGAACTTTGGACGATGGATTAGACTTTGGCTCTGATAGAGACGAGTATCACTCATGATATGACGTCATGACCCAAAAAAAAAAATCCTAACTCACTTTCTCACTCTAAGCGTCATCCGAGCTTTTAATACAAATTCAAAACTAGCGCTCATTAGTGCTTCAGTATGATATTAGTGTCTGCGAGCTGACCTGTAGAAGGCGTGCGTCTCCGTGATGGCCCGGTACAGCCCGCTAGCTGCTCGGTTACTGATCAGCTTGAACAGCAGGATCACGCTGTCGCTGCTTTCCTTCATGACCGTCAGATACACGCTCTTCCCTGACTGCGTGGCGATTTGGATTAAAGGATAAGAAATCCTGCCAATAAAAAAGGAAAATAAATACATTAGATCATTGCAATAAATCTCTTTTTCATCTCATGCTTTTCATCAGCAGGAAGCAGGACCTCGGTCATCATGAAGCGTGTAAGAAAGAAAAGTAACTTCTTTCCGTACCTGTTGACCAGGCTGAAGTCGTCCCTGCAGATGGCGATGCCGTCGGGGCCTACGCCGACCGCCAGCCTCTGGCCCTCTGCGTCTCGCACCCAGTGCCACTCCACGCCGTAGTGCTCTAGAGACGCCACCAGCTGCAGGGCCTGATACTCCACCGAGCCCTGGCTCAGCCCCTCCAGAGCCTTGTGCTTGGCAATGATGCTGTCAATAAAACAAACACAGACTTGTTGAGACTGTAGGAATGTATGCCTCGGACAATAAAGGTAGCAAATGAATAAAGGTAATCAAAAGAGCAGGAAACGTTCTGCAGTCAGGATGTTCGTGTGCAGTCTGGGACAGAACCAGAAAGAAACTGCGACGGGATATCACAGCCATTCAGCACACTCCTTTCTGTGCTTTGTCAGCACTGTCAGGGCTATCGGAGAGACAGATGGAACGGGATGTGAATTCGTGCCACGTGCCTGAGAACATCTTGCAGATCGTCAGAACATAAGCCATCAGTGGTACGTTATCCGTCATGCTGCTTTCACTCTGCCCACCTGAGGCAAAACTCCCACCGCCACAGTCAGCATCTTTACAACCGCATCCTCTGCAAAGCATCATGGGAGAGGAAAGCACTTGTGCCAGTGACAGCACAGACAGCACGTATTACTGTCTTTAAAAAGTTGACCTCTGACCCTTCCAAAGCACAGACACTGCAGACTCCTTTTCAAATGCAGAATAAACAGCTCTGTAGGAAACCTCAGCAATCTGCTCTTACAGGAAAGTCTAGAATGAGAACGTAACACAGCCCAGCCTCATACTGTTTACAATCAGGGGCTTCTTTCCGTCAAGCCTGAATCTGACTGACTAGTTAAACTAAACTGGTTCCATCATGTCTCACTTAATTAAACTGATATTGTGTATTAAACATGCACACACACTTTTGTTGATACGTGCTGTAAGTATCAATGAATGCAACATGGGAGCTATATTTACATAAAAACAGTGCGCGTGTGTGTGTGTTACACATTTGGTCAACATTGCTGTGTTTGGATGGACATGAACTCTGACCTCACACAAACACACATGCTTTATCTGGCCCTTTTCCCAAGTGCTACTGCTCAACCGACTCCACGGAAGATAAAGACAAGAATAATAATCATTCGTTTAGCCTTTAATACTGAGATATTGATTGAGAGAATGGCGAGTTGTCACGATTTTGCAAGTTTGGATTTTCACGTATGAGCATTTCAAAGGTGTACCATGACTAAGAGAATTTTGGCAAGAACCGTTTCACACGATAGGTGTACAACACTCCCTCAAGTGACCTCAGCATGAGGACTGTGCAGTTCCCTCTTCTGAGATCCCATGGGTATTAACTGCTGTACCAGTTTTTCTGGTACTTCAGTGTATATGACACTGGCATATGTACATTATTTTTCTAGTTGAAAATAAGATAAACGGTAGATTTGCGTTTGTTTAAATGTGACCTTTTTGATATGGAAAAAAAAAAAGTCTCATATTACGAGTCTCAGATAGCCAATCGTTCACCGTGACATGCCTCGGAGCGGTTCTGAGAATGTGTCCGTTTAGAAACGACGTACCTGTTAACAGTGTCTTGGTCGGGATCTTTCCTGCAGAGCTCTGTGTACCAGTATTTAGCCGTGTTCTGGTTGTAGTCGCCGAACTCCGCCTGTGCCAGGAGGGCGCTCAGCTCCTCGGCCTGCTCGGAGCACATGCGCAGGTGACCGCGGTGCAGATCCTCTTTAACGTGCATGAAGAACAGGTGTCTGAGAGAGAGGAAAGAGACAGAGAGAGCATGACATTAGGAGAAAGCGATTGAAGAAGTGGAACAGGTGGCTGCTGCTGCTCGACCACACGGGGAAGTGAAGCGGACTCTGGTTACAGACTACAGCACTGATCAGGGGTTAGAGACACGGTCCAAAAGACGTTAATGTTTACATATTATCCATTTATAGTCCTGCTGAAGAACATCTGTGAAACGAGTCATCATTGATATTACTGTATAGCAGCTCAAAGTTATATTCTTCCTGAATATTAGCATTTTACAGCTTGACCTTTGACTCCTACAACCCCAAACCACTCTCACTTCTGACAAATGCAGAAGTTTGCTGTTCCCTATAGAGCCGCGCTCGCTTTCAGCACATGGACGCAAACCCAGCGCGGGTCAGGCAGCGTTTCGCAATCAGCCTGTGGTGTGAAGTGGTTTGACTTTCACCCTGCTGCCTCCCTCACACACACTCGTATCTCTTATCAGCCGGCAGAGTCGGAGCCCAAGCCAGACTTTGCTGCTGTTCTGCCCGGAATTCATGACCCTGCCAGTTTGCTCCTGCGTGATAACAGAGTACCCCAGTTAAGCTGCCTCCGTCTGTCCTATCTAGACTTTCCGCTCACTGCCTACATGAAGCGTTTTTAAACCTCGCACAAAAGCACAAGCCCTGAAAAACCGGGGCAAATTGATGTCACTGTAATTTGCCACTGCTAAGCAGGTCTTTTTACTTTGATATCTTTAGTAGCACATTTTCTCCTCGACACACGCAGCATTTCATTTTTTGCTTGGTTATTTATCAGGGTTTGACAGATACACGGTTACTCCCCGTTACTGTACTAAATCAAGATTGGCACTAAACTTCAAAATGGATACAGCAGCCAAAATTACATTCACTAGGTCAGGAATTGAACAACTGCTTATTTCACAAGGATGATCACACATTACAGTTTTATTTTAATCCCAGGCTTTAGCTCAGAATTCAATACAGAAACTCTAAAAAGCACAAAACCTAAAGAAGATGAATTCTAGCAGCATCAAGACCGAGACAATTTAAAGGAGATGAGGCTCCATCATCTATTCAGAAGTGATTTCAGGTTGGTTTCCCCCTGAAACGATGTGAAGGAAGTTTACAATAAAAGGGAACGGAAAGGCTTTTTTTCATGAGAAAATCTGACTACCTACAACCATTCAAACCATTTCCCGAGAAAGAATGATGCTCCTGCTTTGTGCCAGGACTTATCATCCAGGATGAAGAGTTTGTTTTACCACTCATGGCTGATCACAGGACAAGAATTCAGAGTCTGAGATAAATTATAGAGCGGGAGGATAGTAATAAATCTGCAGATTTGCTGAACTGTTCATTCTTCTGTTTCAGGTCCCATTGTATTAGAGTACGAGACAGTTTCCCATCTGGATCATGTTGTTAAGTAATTAGCAACTTTCTCTCCTGCTTCCTTGATACTGTCCGTCGATCAACCAAGAATATGCTTAGAAAGCCCGTTTTTGGAGCGTGTACCACTTTTCTCATGACTTCTACAGCAGGATGCCTTCACCCTTGGCACCACTGGACCACAGAAGTCCATGGGAACACAGAGTCCATGGACCGGGAGGCATCCCAACTTCCTGTTCTTTCAGCTCCAACCATGCTGCTTTTAAAAAAAAACTAAAACAAAGCAACACCCTTGCGTATCGGCCCACTGACAATAGCGGCGGCTGGATAAATATTGACTTTAGATTAAAGGAGAATGTGGCGGGATAATAGACGAATGAGCGAATACGCGGACGGTTCCAAAACAAAAACAAGATATGAAGACCACGTGTTACACGTGGGGGTGTGGAACAATAAACACATGCGGTGGAAAGACAAAGGCGGCATGAGTAAGAGCTACCTTCCCTGCGGTGACACCGGAGCACGCCGTGCATGTGATGAGTTACCTGAGAAGAGAAACAAAAGGCGGGCCGGCAGAGGGAGGGAGCGAAGGGTTACTGTCGTTCACGGGCCACGCTTCCAGACAGAACGAGTGGCGCCGGTTTAGCAGATGACGGAAAACAAAAGGTGGAAGACCGAAAGGAGGGGGGTGAGCACAGGGTTACTGTAGTTCACAAGAAGGAACCAGAGACACCAGTTCACCTTGCGCTTTATCCTTATCCAGCTCAATAAGAGATCTGCTTTAGGTCACGACAGTCAGATATAGTTTACTAGGAAACTTATACAAACTGAAAAAAACAACAACATTTTTTCATATGTTCTTCTCAGTGGTGGGTGGGGACACCAGACCCATATGGTGTGGGCAGGCACAGGCTGCCGAGTCAGCGCTAGTGTGTTAGGCTGGCCACACGACAACAGATGCACATCAGCTGGTGACTTGATATCACCGGATTCTTGTTTACACCAGGATCATCATCGACTCAAAAAAGCCTGATCCTACAATTCCAATCCGTATTGATCGGGTGAATTTCTTCACCTGGAGCAACACACACTTCTGAGCAGCTGAAATGCTTTTCGTTGGCGAGCTGAAGTGCAGAAATGTAAAGAGATTTTGTAGACAGATACTTCAGGTTTTGTGATCTGTATCAGGACAGAAGATCGTCATCCCGCCAGGTGAATCAAAACGACAGAGATGTTAATCTGTAACTCTGCACCTGTTTTTCGTTAAAGGCAAGGCAATTATTAACACCACATTAGAGGTGGACATGAGCTAATGGTCACAGAAATGAAGTAAACAAAGCAAGAAAAAAAAAGGTCAGTCTGTGGTGTAAGTGCTCTACAGTTAAACAAAGGCCACGGTGTTTGTTTTAGGTTTTGGAGAACTGATATGCTGTTCTTGAAAGCGGCCTGTGGTCTTCACCGAATCAGCACGTCTCTTAAGACTCTTAAGATATCGAGGGTAAATACAGAAGCGCGCGTCGCTTATACATACTGGGCTGTGACACGGCTCCTGCATGGCTGAGCAAGTGTCAGCGTGATCACATCACTGCAATAAGTAAACGAGTCAAAACAGGAACCTCTCGGATGGAAGGAGCAGGCCAGGGCTCGAGATCAGTCACCTGGTGAGGAGTCAGACGGGAACTGTGAACTTTTGAGGAGTCCAATGTGCAGAAGGCAGACTTCTGATCCATCAAACTTTTAGGGAGTCAAGTGTACAGGAGTCCATCAAACCTGCCTAATCAAATAAAATCCCCCCCAAAAATGAAGTCTTTTGTCTGATCACATCCCGTTTACACAAAGCCCACCTCGTGAGCTCCACATCCCCTACAGCCGGGCGTTCCGATTGATATTCAAATGAAAGGGGGAGGTGGGAAAAAAAAGCCATCTGCTTTTCAGAAAGACTGGACAATGTCTATAAATGTATAATAAGCAACATGTTTAGGACACAGCTGTTTACAGAGTGTGGTGTTTTTTAAAAAAAATTTCAAAAAATTTTCCATCATTTATTGTCTCTGTTACAGCCGGAGTCCTTGTGCCGAACCCGGCAAATGTCAGGCACTCGCCACGGAACAAGAAGTTCTTCTGAAGAGAACAGAAAAAGTTTTTTTGCCCAGAGACGGCAACATGTCAGCCAATCGGGGCGTGCGCAAGCATACCTCACTGGCTGAGCTAAAACAAAGCTCTTTCACTTTGTCAAACAAAACGGCCCCGAGCGACTGAGCCGGGGTTACTCTCGGTCAACGAACTACAGTAAACCCTGCCACTGCAAGACCCAACCCCCCATCCCACACACAGAGAGAGAGAAGACCATTTTACACAAATAGACTTTAATCAGCACTGCTACAATAACTCAGAAAAAAACTCTGACTGTTTTGTATGCACTAACACATTTGTAAGCAGTCTCTCTGTCTGCTCAGCTTAATCATTCACAAACTGGTAATTAAAAGCTGCCCAATATCTATGTCTGTGTTTGGGGGGGGAGGAAGCATTGCTCCCAGCTCTACTCCTGAGGGAACTGAAGTCATGAGGTTACTGTAGGTCATACACACAGGAGGCCAAACTGGTTCTACGCTTACAGTATGAGTGTGTGTGGCTTGCAAATAAGGAACAGCACACACCTCAATCTATTCAAGACTTGATAAGCTACAACAAAAAGACACGCTACACAACACGGTGAATCAAAACATTCTGTACAAATGTATAAAACCACAAACTGACCCTTTAAAGGAAGGAATAAAGATAAACAACCTTTGCTGATTGAGTTTTAAAAAATAAAATAAAAAAAAGCCCTCCTCAGAAACGAATAAAATGCCATTTTATTTACAGATTTAATATTCTGTACTGATGTCTGAGGTGTAAAAAAAAAAAAAAAAAATACTGAGTGATTTATTTAAAGGCAGACTGAAGCTTTGCTATTTCCTTTCGAGGCATGACGAGCTCTGTGTTCTGAGCAGCGTTAGAGCAGTACAGAAACGCTGTCTCAGTATCCGAGTCAGGCTTGCTGGAGGACTGAAACTCGAGTCAGCGCTCTGAGGAAGAATTCAGTCTTCTGGATAATAAGTGCTGATTAAAGGCTTGGGAAATAAATCCACTAAATCCACTTCCTGTTCCTAGTGAAGGACAAATCGAGGCACCTGTACTCGTCACTTTTTTAACAATGTAAAACAAGAGTGCTCATGCGTTTTGCATAGTTCCAGCAGGAACACAGCATGCTTTACGTGTGTGTGTGCGTGTGTGTGGGTGGGTGGGGTGTTGGTTTGGCTGGGATGGTGGTCCTGTAAGTTGTAAACATCTGAGTTTATACGTGTTTAATTCGATGTGCTTGTTGCTCCCCGAGGCCAGTGGGTGAAAACTAATTAAAAAACAACCAAAGGTTCCTGATCTGAATCTTAATCCTCATCCAGAGTCTGGAACACTAACCCACATGTGCAATGAGGCACATCATCTCGCTCTACACTCATTAACGCTTCCAGTTTTCAGCTGCCCAAAGTCCACACACAGACACACAAACAGGAAGGGAAGAGTGTCAAGACACATGGTGCGTCACACAAGAATGCTTTTTTACATCTACACCAAGCAGCCATAACATTAACACCACTGAGAGGTGACCTGAATAACACTCATGATCTTATTACAATGCCACCTGTAAGGGGGTGGGATATATTGGGCAACAGTCAGTTCTTGAAGTTGAGGTGTTGGAAGCAGGAAAAATGGGCAAGTGTAAGGATCTGAATGACCTGAATGAATGAGAATCAGTGGGATATGCTGGACAAACCAGTCAGGTCCATGGAGGCCCCAGGTTGCAACTTAACTGTTCTGGTGGCACAAGGAGTACCTACACAATATCAGGCAGGTGGTTTTAATGTTACGGCTGATCTCTGGGTGTGTGTGTGTATATACATAAAATGATCATTCAACAGGAACGAACCACTTAAAGAATAGAAAATAAATATGAAATCTCCGTTTTGTTCAGGGCGAGCGTGTGCTGCTTAATGAGTGTCTCGATTCCTCTAGAAATAAATCCGATTAAATTCTGATGCATGTTGCACTTTCAAATTTTGGATTATATACATTAAAATAAAATAGAAAGAGTAAAAAGGAAAGGTTAATAATAAAAAAATAAAGAAAGATTATAAAGAAAATGTGTTCACGAAAAATCTTTTTAAAGATTTTTAAAACACTGACTGAGTGTAAGAAGCACTTTATCTTGCATTATACCAAAGAAGAGCAGAACACACACACCATATTATTTTATAGGACCCTAACACACACCTCCTATTTAGCATGGCTTTATCTTTTGTGTGTGTGTGTGTGTGTGTGTGTGTGTGTGTGTGTGTGTGTGTGTGTGCGCGCGTGTCTCTCTCCAGTGAGCCTGGAGGTCAGAAGAAGATACCAGGCTGTTTTGAGCCTCCAAGGACTTCTACACTAAGATGCTTAACCCCTTCCTGACTCCCTTCAACCCAACAGAAATAAACAAATATGTGGCATCATTTAAATTAACTGGCAACACAAAAATCAAACAAAAAAGCAAATAAATACTTATAAATATATATAAATCCAAATAAATATGATAATCAAATAAACTCACAAATGTGCAGTTTGAAGAGTGTGTGAGATTTCGCTTCACTAGGCAGAGATCTGAACTGATCCGGATTCGATTTCATATCCTCTGATGAATACGTGTCCAGCTTGGTTGAGAATCTGGGGCAGCCCAGCTGTTAATTCACCAGAAGCCGACGTTGGAGATGAACCATTTTACAGGAAAATCACCTTCCTCGTCCATTAAACCAGTTTAAAAATAGGAATCATTTCCACCCCACCCACTGGTGTCTGTCCTGCTTTGAGATCACACAACCGATTTGAATTGTTGCCTTTTAACGGCACATCGACCTGAAGTCTGATCGCTACACCCCTTAGGTCCATGTGCTTTAAACATGCACTTAAACAGGTTCACATGCTCACAAAAAAAAAATATATATATATACACATGCACGCGAGCATGGTTTGATTTCTGCTGAATCGGAGGGTAACAGACATGTAAGTAAATAATAAACGTGCCTGGCAGAAGGTCTGGAGGTACAGGAAAAACGGTGTCTATTTATAGAAGAAAACTGTAATGAATAGGGTTCAGAAGCTCTTAGGTTATTTCTCATCACACGTGAAAAGTGTTACGTAACCACAGACTAATGTATAGGCTGAAGCTTATGCAACAGGCTGAGAGAAAAAAAGTGGGGGATGGGCAGAGAGAAACGGACAGGGAAAAGAAAGAAAGAGAGAGAGAGAGATGATGTGAACTGAAGCGACAGGCTTCTCTGGATCAGTAAACTCCTACATTTCCCCCCTCAGCGCATGTCGGTGCCTTCTACAGAAACGCCGCTCTGAGCGGTTTGCTTTCTCTGCTCCAACACCAAATACCCTGGAAAACAAACCCGCTGATTAACACGTCTTCCCCGAGGCGACGTGGGCGTGTTGGAGAAAGGAGAATATGAAAATATGATATAGGCAGGTTGACTTTCGTTATACTGTTACAATGTTGTACTGGAAAGACAGGTGTGTTCATGTTCCGCTCAGGTTCAGCACTCTGCGAAACGCTGCAAACGCCTTCATCAAGAAGGATACACGTCAAACACGACAAAAACAAACCCAACCCAAAACACCTCACACTGCGGTAACCGCACACAAGCCAGCGAAGGAAGAGTTGACCCAGAGTCTCATTATATATACGGGTGTTAGACAATGAAACTGAAACACCTGTCATTTTAGACCACAATAATTTATTAGTATGGTGTAGGGCCTCCTTTT
>JAOVVG010000011.1:16037302-16047302 GCA_028566375.1 Leptodoras nelsoni
GAGGCCCTACACCATACTAATAAATTATTGTGCTCTAACATGACAGGTGTTTCAGTTTCATTGTCTAACCCCTGTATATATATATATATATATCAGACTCTCTCTCTCTCTCTCTCTCTCTCACACACACTCTCTTTGTTCCGCTGTTATCATCATCATCTCACATTTTTATGTCTGTTCTGGCTAAAATCGAATAACGCAGAGTGCTGCTGTAAATATCTCATATCTTTATAACCTCTGTGGAAATGGAATGCATTCTTCTCTTTATTGTATATTAATATCAATTTCCGTTTGTGTGCCACCATGCATAAAGGTTTTTCGGAATGATACTAGATGTTTTACTTCCACAATATGCAAATAGAAAACTTATGTTTAACATTAAGGCAATTACCTAGCCGTTATGTAGCTTGTAAGGGCACTTAAATAAAAAAAAGTGTTTAAGTTGGTTTTATACGAACATTAAAATGTCATCAAGACTATGAAGGACTGTGGTTATCTAATTGTTATTTGTACTGTCTCTCGTCTTAATGGCCATTTTGCACATTTTGTTGCGTATCAGATTGTGTAAATGTATTAGTCTAGACTATATTTAGAGACAAAGTGGGGTCTGTGTATCATAAGCAGAGTGTGGGATTTTTTTTTCTTTTTATTCTTGCAATGGAATATACAACCTACCATTATCCAAGTCATTATATGTAAAACTCTTAAGTTCTTATAGTTAGAAGCAGGTTTGGTCAGTTGATCCGAGTAGATTTAATTCCAACCTCAATAAAAAACAAGCCTATAAATAATGTCAACTTGAATTAATAATCAAATGTAGTTTTATGGAGTTTGACATATATATATATTTTATAGTGAGCCAATTATCAAAGCCGAGACATTGAAGACAAATGGATATGCCTGATGATGTGTCAACATTGTTGGTTGATGTCTTTAGAAAGAAAAAAGAAGAAATCTGGTCATTAATGGAGAAAAGTTCTGTAAAGATGCTTCATGACAATGTGCATTGCTAAAAGTATTAAATAAGTAAAAGCAAAATGAAGTGAACTGCAACCTGGTCATATACAGTGTCAATGCCATGAACCCATTTAAACATACAGTATGTTTATTCAAAGGTTGTACAGACCTAAGGCTGTCGTGCTGGCCGTTTTCTGAAAACTGTAAAGAGTCTGAGCTGCGTTTTTCAGCTCTGAATGTGTGGCATGACAGAAAGCTTCATGTTGCGCTATAACCTTGAGCAGGAGGTCTGTTAAAGCAAAGCCCTGAGTGAAAAGGTTTTATACTGATGGCTGAAAAGTCATCTTTAAACGGTCAAGGTAAAGCATTGCAAGATGCTGGGAGACATTTGTCATTAAATATAGAGACTGCACTGCATATGCAAAGTTTCCAGGAAAGCAATAATACATTCCTATAAAGTATTAATTAGAGTAATAATTGCAGTCAACTCGTATTCATTGCTTTCATATCAGAGCTGCCTTCTACATGTGCATTCACTCTGTTGAATGCAACCTCATGCTATAGAGGGTTTGTGTTACCCATTCTGACACTACTCCTGATGATAAGCTTTTTGTTCAAATTCAGGAAGATTTAAAGACTTAAGATCCAAGCTGTACATAGAGCAAATGTGGAAAACTGTAAATTCAAATCTTCCTAGTGCTTTCCCACACCTCATAGGGACATTTAAGAGTACAACAGTGTGATGGCCATGGATAGTAAGATTTATACTGTACAGTAGAATCTAAAAGCATCTCATCTTGAGAGTTGAATTTTGGTTGTATCAGGAGTCAGCTTGAAGTGGGTAGCTACAATAACATTAGCTATTCACTGGCTAGTTAGCTAACTATATGCTTCAATCATTCATTATTGACTTCAACCAGGAAGTGAATGTTGGCTTCCCTGTCATTTGAACCTCTTTGTCACAAAAGATAGGCAGAAGCAGCTGCAAGCCCAGATAAAACAGTTTATTTACTAATCTGACATACAGTCCAATAATTAAGCTCAAAAAACAGGCAATGGTCAGCAGATTAGCGAACACTGACTTCTGAGTTCATGATTCGATTGTCTTACGATATTGTAAACAAAATTTAAACAAAGAACAATCATGAAAGACAGTTATTTTTTATTTTTGAAGTGTAAAACAATGCACATTTTCTTGTAAGCTTTTTTGCAGCGTCACCAGATCTTAAATATTGAAGATCTGATTGAAACCTGTGGTATCTCTTGTGCAGTGATGATGCAAAGAAGTTGAGGTAATCTTCTTTATAAAGGAATTTATTAATACAAATATCAAATAATAACAGAATCAGACAAGTATCGTTTACAAGCCTCGGGAGCGCTTGGTGAGCACGTAGAAGCCAGGTTAAACTCTGAAAAATACAGGGTGGGCGTTGGGTTTCTTATAGACAGAGAAAAGGAATTGGAATGCCCTCAATGAATAGATTCTCCTTTGTTCAAAATCACAACCATATGGCCTTACATTTGAGTAACCAAGAGGCCCCAAACTCAGGAAACACAGGACCAGAAGACCTCTTCTCCATCTAACCCAAAGAGCCTACAGGACCTGCTGTGTATTTCTAAAGAACACTGAAGCTCAGATACTACAAAACATTCCTTTTTTATTTGTGAAGAATAACAATTGAAAATAACATGTCGTTTTCTCGAGTAAAAACCTGAATAAAGAATTTTTAGTGTCCTTCAAATTAAAAGAAAGATGATGAGTTTATGCGGAAGGGGCTTTACTGACATGGTTTAGTCCTGCTTGGGAAGCAAGCTTTTAAGTGCTAGCAAAACACTTTGTGTGATGCTAGTCCAGCCTCGTTGTCCATAACGACAGCAATGTTGTGATTGGCTTTTTCAAGCTCCCACTCCAAAACAGCAGATTTCAACACCTCGCCTATGTTTAGCCTGGTGTGTGACTCGAAAAGAGGGCGGATTTGCAGTACGAAGCTCGCCATTTCCCGCTCTCCGGTGATCACATGTGCTGTTATAGTGACATAGCTCCACCCCTCTGTGGTTATCGCTACACTTTTGTTTGCTTTTGTTTGCAAGCTGCCAGGCTGGTAAAGAGGCTGAAGACAGCGTGGTGTATGAGAGCATGACGCATGACGTGCTAGTAAGCGTAGACAGTCCTCTGCTGTTCAAAAAATGCTATTACATACATTACATGGCATTATAAACAGAGCGCACGCGATATCGTCCACCTCCACGATGCACATCGTCACATTTTTGCATCACAATGCAATCCTTACACCCCTATTGAACTGCACAGAATTCATCACAGATCCACACCTAATAAAACACCTCTCGGTGTCTAACTCTCTCTGTCCTGCTGACATGATACCCATGCAGATAAATGCATGCAGAGGTGGGGTCTGAAAAGCCAGCAATTTATATAGATTATGAGTATGTCTCTGTTCATCTAGTGTATAATTGAATGTTTACCCTTCACATCTCCCTTCCTTTTATAACAAGTAAATGTTATGAGTTAATCTGGTGCAACAAGGAGTGATGGAGAACACACAGTGCCTCCTGTGTGGAAATAGACTCCACACACACACACACACACACACACACACCCACACAAGAGGAAACACACGCCATTCCCACCTCGGTGTGACCGAGGTAACTCATTGGTACTGTCTCAGTGCTGTGAATGATTGATGGTGTTCTCTGTGCAGGACGGCAAAATGTTCCTGAATGCATTAACAGCGAGGGACTTTATTTAATCACACACACCGTCTCCATTTGGGGAAAGGGGCAATGACATCATATCGGATCAGTCCCTATGAATCATCTGGTTTGCATTAAAGAGGTGCATCATTATTATTATTATTATTATCATCAAGTCCCACTCAGGACTGTCTCTGCAGATGTTATGCTTACTGATGTGAGCTGGAACAAACAGGGACCAGCAGCACTTTCAGACTGCAAAATCTTTTTTTTTCCCAGAGTGCAAAACCTTGCTGGCATAACCAATTAAAACATCCTTCATAGACTGGGAGTGGGGCATGGCATTGTGTTTAGGGAGAGAGCTGTGCAGCTCATCCGTACGGAGAACGTCTTCAGGAAAATATCTCACGTCTGCTCATAGTTTGTAACCAAACAAATCCTCTAAATGAAGATTCTGTCATTTCTTGATGTTTAAGAGAGTCAGTGCCAGATGCCATTTGTCAATCATTATAAGAGAAAATCACACAGCAGCCTCCCTTGATGATTTGTGTGGTATTTGCTATTTATTTGAAACTCAAGCTGAGATTTTTATTCTATTTAAATGTAACTGAAAGGTTGCATATAATACTACTACTACCACCACTACTACCACTACTGCTACTATTAATAATAATAATAATATCCAAACTTATACCTGTATACACTGAAGTACCAGAAAAACCAGTATACCAGTTAATACTTGGTAGGTCCCCCACAGGATCTTGGAGAGAACATTGTACAGTCCTCACGCTGACGTTTTTGAGGCCCCAGCGTTGAATTCTGATGTTATTTGAGGCAGTGTTGGACGCCTATCATTTGAAACAAGTCTCGCTGGTCACATTCATCTTTTTACGGCCACACTGCTGTCATAAGTTTAAGGTTGTGCTGGAATTCTTGTAGTCACGGTTCACCCTTCAAATGCTCCTGTGTGAAAATCTAAACTTTGCTATTACCTCTGAAATGCCATGACCCATCTCATGAGCTCCAACTATTAACATTGCAAAATCGTGATAACTTGCCATTCTCATTGCAGAAACAGCTCTAGAAGCTGTTGCTTTATATACACTGGTGGACGCAACCAGTGACGTGCATAGGTGGGATTGCTGTGGATTTTGCATAGGCTCCTGTACCAGTTTTTCTGGTACTTAAGTGTACTTCAAAATGATATAAATATGGCTAGTGGAAGTCGAAGTGATCCACAGGAAGCCATAATGATGCCATGATGCTAGATTTCCTCAAAGTAGTTAAGCTCCTTGAACAAAAACTAGTCACGTGTCATTTTTTTATTAATACTTGGTTACATGTCGCCTAACAGCACCAGTCAGCATCGGCGTCGTGAGAAAGCTCCCGTCCGTTTTGGCCCATGGCCTATGGGTGAGTTTGTGACCTTCAAACTTCAAAGTTGGAAGAATAATGTGTTAGAATGAATGCATTAATAGAAACTGGTGAATTGTCTTGCAGCCAGAAAATGATATTTATAGAACTGTTATAGAAAATGAATCAATCCCATCTGACCAATCAGAGTTGAAGATTTCCCTTCACACGGCTCTGATTACTACGCAGCTGAGGCACTGGTGTTTATATAGTATCTATTTTTATTTTACCTTTTTTAATTTATTAAAGAACATGTCACACTATCATGCCAGTAAACCATTATCAGTCATGCTTACATCTTTGTGAATCGTCTCTAACTGACAGCACAAGCCTGCTGGTGCCAGGTTTCTCATTAAATTTGGCAGCGCTGGCCTCCACTGGCACTGCGGCTAAAATGGCTGACGATAATTAAAAGCACTGGAAGTGGAGTTTACTAGAGGACATGCTGAATCCAAACTGTCTGAACAATCGCATACAAATAGCAAGTCATTGAAGTGCTGCTGAATCCTCTGAAATAAAAACGCTAAAAGAAATCATTTAGTCATCGCACAAAGGAGCGCGTTAGAGCCGCTATCAGCGGGTATAGGAGTGACTGATGAAACGTTTAACTTGAATTGTGAGCTAAAGAAAAAGAAAACCGTACACATTATTCAATGAATAACAAGAAAAAAAAGATGAAAAGAAGAGCTCGCACAATCAGAGCACAACAACTGAGTGATTACTTTGATACTAGAATGAAATGCACTTATATAAAATCATCATCGACTCAAAAAGTGTGTGTTCATGTGTGTGTCTAGCTTGCTAAGTAGTTAGAAAGGTGATATGTTACCAACATCAACCATCAACAGCCATTTAGAGATTCATTTAAATAGTAAATGTACAGTGGCCCAGAGAACTCAATGCACTGCAACTGAGGAAAACATGTGCAAACTATAATATTGTGACGTCGCAGAGGTGGGGTCATGTGAAGAAGCCATCTTTCACAAGGTACTTTTAACAAGGTAACTTTATTTAGTAACCTCAGAACAATAGGCAGAATGCACACATCCCACTCATGATAGGTACCCCCAACCTGCAATGCATGGTGGGAACTGGCCCACTCCAGCCAATCCTCTCTCAGGTCTGGTGGCCAACACATTTACATTTCTGGCATTTGGCAGACACCCTTATCCAGAGTGACTTACATTTACCTGAGCAGTTGAGAGTTAAGGGCCTTGCTCAAGGGCCCAACAGGGACAGCTTGGTGGTGCTGGGGCTTGAACCCCCAACCTTCTATTCAGTAACCCAACACCTTAACCACCCCTGCCACCCCCCCTCCCTCAAGGCTAACCGTCCCAATAATTACAGTCCTAAATAGTCTCTGGACTTTCTCTGGTCTCTGGAGTCTCTGGTCTGGACACTGCTCTCATTGGCGTGCTCTCCCCAGAATAAACTCCACATGCTCAGTGTCACTAACTGTATAGAATAGATTTTATAGTACTGATCAGATCAGAGGATTTATAGAATATCAGATGATTTGGTGTCACTTTCAAAACATTTGTCCCTCATCAGTGTCTTCCATCTGGGAACGTTCTCACGAGGGTTTATCTGCCTAACCGGAAACTTCCAGGCAACATGACTGAACATTCAACCTTTTAGAGGCCATTCAGAAGGTCCTACTAAAGGAATATCTTATCAACAGCAAAAGCATAGTGTAAGTTAACCAATAATACCATGCTATCAAGGAACAACTCAAGGACAGTCATAGCCTAGTCATGCCTGTGCCCATGTGACGCTCCATACAGAGAGTAGCCTGAGGTCAGGATAACACAAGGGACTTGTGATGTCCACACCAAGGCTTTGGGAAGTTAACTGTACTGCACTGAATGAACAGAGTGGACCTGGTTTCAGACAAAAAAACAACAGATATGGAAACTAGGAGATTAAACATGATGGAAATGTCTTTGCATTTCCTGTCTAGCAAAAGGCTCCATCATTTACCAGTCATTAAACAGATCAAATTTTCTGTGCACAATTGTTTTCATATCCTTATATAATTTTATAGTGTATTGGATTTTATATTGTTTAATATCCTTTGGCACGAAATATGGTTGTGGATATGGATCTGAGCCATGAACATTTAGACTTAGAATGAATGTGGAAATCCTTTATCCAAGGGCTGAATACTGAGCTACTCAGAGTGATGGTTTGGTGCTCCTGAACAGGAAGTTCAAAGTTCAGAATGGTCATATACTGAAACAGTTGAGTGCTTGACCAAGACTCCTATCCCTCAACTGCTCTGCTCTGAGCTCAGACTGGAGTCTCGATCATTTGTAATGCAATGCCACTTCAGCTAAAAGCATGTTGGCAAGACGGAACGGAAAGATTCAGTGTATCTTACGGATGAATTCATTTTTAAAGCTATTCAAATGAAAACACCACAATACTGGCTTTCGCTAATAGTGTATTTATAAGGCATATTCTGTCACCGTCTGCGAAATGAAGTGTATTTCCAACTGTCCTCGACAACCTGATAAACATGCAATTTAGTGAGCTTTGAAAGAATTTGGGCCTTTGTGTTTATAATTGCTGGGCACATCTGGGTTAATATCTACTTGTGGAAATGTTCGTTTCTGATCTTTCTATGCAGTTATTTTTATTAGTGCTGGATTATTCAGACTGTGTAGCTGGAAGGTATTTATAATTACAGCTGATAAATCATTCACAAAAGGCTTTTCTTTTCAGTAATACTAATTCTTTTGTTCACAATATAAAAGTTAGCTTTTTTATAAATGGCACACAACAGTTATTTTTTTATACACTGAACACGCATAACATTATGACCACCTCCTTTTCTTTACACTTGTCCATTTTCTCAGTTCCACTTCCCATATAGCTGCACTTTGTACTTCTACAGTTACAGCCTGTAGTCCATCTGTTTCTCTACACACTCTGTTTCTTCTCTAATGATCAGGACCCTCACAGGACCAGCACAGATCAGGTACTATGTGGGTGGTGGATCATTCTCAGCACTGCAGTGACACTGATGTGTGTTGTTAGTGTGTGTTGTACTGGTGTGACTGGATCAGACACAGCAGTGCTGCTGGAGTGTTTAAATCCCTCAATATCACTGCTGGACTGAAGATAGTCCACCAACCAAAAATGTCCAGTCACCAGCATCCTGATGAAGGATTAGAGGATGATTAAAAAAACTGTGCAACAACAGATGAGCTACTGTCTCTGACTTTACATCTACAGGGTGGAGCAATATGGTGGATGTGCCTGATAAAAACTCCACACCAGTACAACACACACTAACACACCATCACCACATCAGTGTCACTGCAGTGCTGAGAATGATCCAGAATCCATCATCAGCATAGCTGAAAAATTTAATGTATTGGTTTCTAATTATATGCCAATATACATAATTATATGCCAATATAAAATATGCCAATATACAGCAAGAACAGCACTGCTCCAAACATGGAACCCTGTAGAACTCCACAGCTAGCAAAAGATTTAAAGAAAGCAGAGTTTACTTCTAAAATAAAGATAAATATTCATTTCATTTTGTCCTGTTTTCTGAAGTAAAGTTCACAGGGTTTGTATCCTGGTAGAGACCCTGTTAAAGTCGTCTTTTTTTTTTTAAACACACTGATCAGTCCATCACTCTGTTTTATCTTTTCTTTCTGCCAACCCTGCACTTTCTCCTCACTACCCCATTTCCCTCCATTACTTTTGAACACTAATGCATCCTTATATCAGAAGATGTGTGGCTGCTTTCCGTCGTCTTAATATTTTCTTTTCAGGAGAACATGAAATGTAGTTATAGTGTACTAAAGCCTTCTGCCTTATTACATTCTTGCCATGTACAAGACATGTATAATATATTTAAACTAGAACTACATAAAAAAGGTAGCAAGAACTGTAAATCAACTAATAAAAAGAGGTAGAATAATCCAAAATATCCAGAGCTTTTAGCAACGACCCAGAAGGCAGGGCGTTTTTGTGGGAGATTTTTGTGATTTAAAATAATTTTTTAATGGTGCACTTAGTGTACCTGAGAATGTTTCTTCTTCATCCTGCTTAACTTGCTCTTTCAGCTGAGGAACACTTTTACCTCCATCATGTTTTGCCAGTAATGCTGCCTTATGAGTCATAGTATTGAAAATGATTCATTTAGGACAGGCTACTTTCCATGGTCTCAGGCCACGTTGGTCTGACGCCAATTAAAATTAGGAATATGCCACCTCGGAAATTCAGTGCCGCAGTAAAGCTGCAGTCACGCCAGATAATTGCAGGGTGTCGCTCTGTAAAGTAGGTGTGGCCGGAAGTCTGCTGACACAATCATCCATTTTGGGGCAGTTTGTAATTTGGAAATGGGGAAAAAAAAATACTAATAGATATACACCATTTAATCCAACCTTCCCGCTGACTGTATACCAGGCTGCTTCATGGTTACGTACCATCTTATAACTAGATTTGAGTGTGTTATATAAAATATTGCTCTTACACACGGTTACAATGACCTTCCGATCAGTATTCCAATGGCTTAACCACTGAGCTACCATTGTTCTGCCCGATCATTGTTCTGTACTCTTTTGAGGATGAGAATCACTCAAGTTACTACCTTACTTTACCTACTGCCTTCTGTTGAAGGTCATAGTCACTCAAGCACTGATATCGATCTTAGTTGAGAACAAAACTCACATAAAGTCCCATTACTGTACTATTCATTCTTTCATTCATTTTTTTAACTGCTTATTCCTTTTCAGGGTCAAGGGAGAGCCGGTGCCTAGCCAGCAGCATAGGGCGCAAGGCAGGAACAACTCTAGACAGGGCACCAATCCATCGTAGGGCACACACACACACACACACACACACACACACACACTAGGGCTACTTTAGAGACACCAATCAGCCTAATGTGCATGTT
>JAOVVG010000011.1:16305629-16316667 GCA_028566375.1 Leptodoras nelsoni
TGTAATGAAAATGTGGAAAAGTTCAATGGGTATGAATACTTTTGCAAGGCACTGTATACACAGACTAACGTGTTCATACAGTACATCTGCTTTTCTTCGCTTTCTCTCTGAATCCTCTTTGTATCTCACTGCATGTGAGCGAGTTTGAGCAGAACGGGGTGTGTTACAGCTAAAGCCTCGAGTGTGTTTGCAGAACAGAGTTATAGCATTATCAGTGAGGCGATTCAATCCGTATCTCTACTATGCAAGCGATACCGAGAATTAGCGCAGAAAGTCGAAAGCTTAAACGAGAGGAAAAGCCGTCAGCGAGAATGCAGATCCTCGTCATATGACCCATCCATTCCTCCCATAATTCATTTCTTTCATGGCGATTGCTTCTGATAGCCGTTCAGAGCTGCGCACTGTGCTTATTAGCGAGCTATGATAACGCGACCGCTTCCACAATAGAGTTGTCATTTGGGAGGATCAGAGGGCTTTATAATAAGCACTCATTCTTCGAAATTAATTTTCATTTCTTGTCACTTTTAATTAGTCTCTTAAACCGTGCTTAGTATTTGTTTGAATTAATAATTAAAGAGGAAGGGGAATGAGATGTGTTCGTGTACAGTGTGCAATTAACTCTTTGCCATGTTTCTTTTTTTTTTTTTTTTTTTTTTTTGGAGCGTGAATGCAGTAAGGAGTGAAGGCAGTTGCCTCACATGAGCAGTAGTGTGTTTCTAGCTTGATACCCATAGACAAATAATCAGGTACTTGGTGCTTGTTTTGTAGTGTGACTTTAAAAAACATATATGCTTTTGAAATGGGGAAAAATTATAACTCATTTGGCCCAAGCACCGGTTGAAGCAGTCAATATTAATTTTAAGAGTTATTTCTTGTGTCAATAGATCTTGGGTTATTTCAAGCCATGCTGTGTGGCTTTTCAGTCATTTGTGTGGTGTCATGCTGGAAAACCAGGATAATGAAGCTGAACACCTGAAACAGCCCAGTGACAAGTTCGTGGCTCAGATGTTCGGGAACACAGTGAAGTACAAAGCTGCCTTATGAAGCTTTTTTTTTTTTTTTTTTTTATGGGTGTGTTTGGAGATGACCTCCATGCTAATTCAGCGTGTAAATGTCTGTGTACAGCCAGATATGAACAAATGAGAAATTCATTAGCTAGCCTATCAGGCAAATGAAAGCACACCAGTGTGGACTTCCCAGTTTCATGGTTTTGGTTGGCCAGGCTGATGTGATTTAAGCCCAAAGTGGTTCTCAGGTTAAATCCATTAATGTCTAATAATGAAAATCATTAACTGTTCAAAATCCTGCTTAGAGGAATTATGTGTAGACACAGTCCTCATCCTCTTCTTTTCCCAGCACGTGGTTGGCCACGTGAGTATGACATGCATGCCAGTTTTCTATGCGCTATTCTGTATTGATCACCCTTTCCCAATCGCTGCATGTTGCTGATTCAGAAATGTCTATACATCTGTAAAGTTAGTTGCCAGACTAAAATGCATCTTCAGCTGACACTTAGGGTCATGCACTAGGTGGGGAGTACTACTAGTGTGCACTAGTAATCCTGAAACATATTAAATAACTGGAAAGGTGTCAACTTTGAAAGTCAGTAAAGCTTTCCTAACCAATTATTCATTGCATCTACAAAAGCTTCACTTGCATAAAAAAAATCTATTTTCAAACAAACTGACCACCGAAGGAGACGTACGCTCCTTTCTCTGGTATGAAGCTATGCTGTGGAAAAGTGTGTCCCTTTTCCAAGGCTTATTTCTCATTCCCTTCGTTCACACACCTGTCTTTGGCTTCTTTGTTCATCCTCACTCACTACAATGGCATGAAAATTGAAAGACAAATGCTTGATCTTCCAGGGTGTCTATATAAATGGGGTTCTCATTTAATCCCCAGAAGGCTCGAATAAATATATATATATTTGTATGCCTTTTTATGTACTTGTCCTTACTTGCGGTAATCTAACTCGCAAGCCCAGTGGAGCTTTAGTTATTCTAGGCAGAACTGCGTTGGATGTAGTACAAAGTTCTTAAAGATGTTCTTGTACCCTTCATGGTCTTCAGGAACAGAAGGAGTTTTTCTTTGATCTGAGTTTGTGTACACTCTGGCACACTTATCTCAGAGGAAAGCCCATAGATGAAAAGAATTAGCCTCATGAAGCAGCCATTCATCCAGCACTGTCTGTATAACCACACACACACATACACACACACAGAACACATGCCACAAACACCCAGACCCAGGGAAGTGCCAGCTCTTCCTCTGAAGAGCACTGAATCGATCTCCAGAGGGCTGAGGGAACAAAAGTACCAAAAACCGAGGCACCCAATCAAAGGCAGCGCTGGCCAAAACGCACACAACCATCCAGACTGCAGCAGATGTCCAGTCTGACCCCCTCCTGGAGATCCATTCACCACTGCACACTATGTGTATGGGTGTTTTTGAGTCTCTCAGGTAGCATGTACTTACTTGCGGGCATAAGGCAGAGCCAGTGTGTACAGTTTGTCTGGGCGAGGATCAGCATGCAACACCTGCCTGCAGTTCTACCTGTCATTTAATACTGCATGGCAATCTTTAATCAGAGCTCTGCCCTCTAGACACCATCATTAAAACAGCGGTGAGAAGGAGAGACAGACGGAGAGGTGGGGAGAGGAAGAAAGGCAGACGGAATGGGGTGGGTTTTAGAGAGAGTGGGGGGGGGGTTAAATAAGCTAGGATTTAAATAAGCACAAAGAGAGTGGGCCACTGTCGCCACACTGTCAACAACGGCGGCTTTTTGCTCTTGAGTGCCTTTTTTCTGCCTTTCATTAAAGTGGCAGCTCTGCTCAGCCCTAATGAGAGACCCACTCACTTGGCACCGTGTGCCCGACTGTGCTTTACCACTTTTTTGTGGCCACCATGTGTTTACTGCAGTTCTTCTTGGCTTGGCCATGCTTGATTGAGGAGGTGCCAACGTCTCCTACACCTGGCCTGGGTGGAAAACAGGAAAGGGAGGAAGGAGGGATGAAGGAAAGGGGAGTGGTGAGAGCACACCAAGGTCCAGGTGCCAGGGTACCAGGTTGCAGGGGAAGGCCAAGGCGAGGCGGATGAGAGCAGTGCTGTGTTTGCATTCCCAGGCTTCTAAGAGATGCAGATCTTGCAGAAAGTTTAGTTTATGCCAAAGGCAAAACTGACATTGGACTCGGGGCACACGTGGTACCCATTGGACTGGCAGAAACCCTGCGCCAAGGGCTTCTTTTGTTTGTCCTTGCTAGTTTGTTTGCACACTTGAAATTCCCTCTCACGGTGAACATTACTGGTATGCTTGTTTGCTTGCGCTGTGCACTCCGTGCCAAATTGTTTCTAGTATTTTGCCAATTTCAGCTTTCTCTTCCCTTAGTGTCCCTCCTCCTCAATTCTGCTGTTGGTTTGTTTTTTGTTGATTTCGATGCACCCATTCAAGCAGGCGGGCAGCCATTGCCTATTTCTATGGCTACACAATGGCACTATTGATTTTGCTGTAAATCCCTTTGGTGTCACAAATGCTGCATGCCGATCAGAGTGTTGAACAGTGTCAGGAATCGATGCTGGCTAGAAAGACAGCGATTAGGCATGATTGCTCACTCTCAGTGGAGTAATGACATGTGTGTAGCATGCAGTGGGTCTGTGTGTAGTGGAGGGGGTAAGGGAGTTGGCAAGGGGTAGCGTGAGAAACTAAGATCCAGGTATGCTCTTTCATTCCACAATCTTGTTGAGTCACTTCCCAGGTACGACTTTAAGGCTCCAGAGTATTGCTGAGTCACAGAGCAGGAATGTCCTTTGGTCGAAGGCTTAATTGATGTGTTTGCTCTTAGGCGTCAAGGCTCTGGGCATGGCTGATCATTATTGGATATGGAGGGAGTGGAACAGGGTGCATTAAGAGTGATGTACACCCCTGAAGAACTGTTTTGATTTGGTTGGTTGAAGCCACATGGTTACTCAGTTGAAGTGTTGAGCAACAGAGTTAAAAAAAAAAAATGCACACTTGTGCCCTGTCTGCGTAATAGAAATTGAATTGTTTCTTTGTACAGTAGATATAAGTAAAGTAAAATGTGATTCATTTGGCACAACACAAAAATGTGACTCCTTGCGAGTGATTTCTTACTGATTTTGGTGGTAATTAGTATCGCATATGACTTGTTCACTAGTCTGGAGCAGTCCAAGATCTTTTCTGGCACCTCTTTGTTGTGCTATTGTCCCGACATGCTTGTGTTACACTCCCCAGGGCTTGGGAACATGGCACAGCCTGGAGCTGGATCTTTGTCAGCTTGTGGAAGTTATTAGCTAGCTAGTGAATCCAGAGACAAGGCCAAGACTGAAAGGCTCGAGTGGTTGCACCTGTCTGAGTCGTGGTGTCTTGTTTCTTCATTAAACCACACAGTCTGTTCAGTCTAGGGCCAATAAACAGTAATGGACATCTTAAAAGGGGACAGGGGATGGACACAGACATTTATAGGTTTATTGGTCTCTCTTGTGCTTTATATTTTTTTTCTGTTCTTTCAACCTCCCTCTTTGTCTAGGTACCATTCCAACCACAGGTTTTGCAAAATGGTTATGAATGTTTGACAGAATCAGCAAAATGGAATATGCTCATTTGTCTGTTCCCATCATCTACTGTTGTGCAAATATTCAGAAGAGGGCAAAACAAGATAGTTCTGTAGAGATCGGAATATGTACTCCCTAGGTCATCATTTCTTGCCCCTGATGTCAGCTTGTCTACCACGTTCCTTACATCCCATCCCTCACACAGTGCAAGTGAGTTGTTGTGGTCTAGATTTTTTTTTGTAAATGCAAGCACAAAGGTGTGGTGTTAAGACCGGCATGGCATCCTGACCTTGCCGCAATGGGTATGTAGATAAAACCAGCATTCTTCTTACCCTTCTCTTAGAATTCATGGATAAACTAGACTTATACACTTGTAATTTTGAACAAGTGTGTGTGTGAAACCTTAGTGTTCAGTTTTGCTTGGCATCTGTGCCCTTTGTTTGCTCAGCCTACAAATGTCCTAGTATGTGGCAATGGGAGGGGGATGAGAAGGAAGGAGTAAGAAAAATGGGGTCATCTCTGGTGGTCCTGCTTGCTCAGACAGACAGAAAAGCAATAAACACTTCAGCTCTCACAGCTGTGTTTACATTTAAGCATCCACAGTCGAGTTCTCCTTGGAGAATGGTGTTAAAGTCACACTTATTTATTTCCAAGCAGGAGGTCAGCCTAGCTTTCTAGCTTGTCCATTACTGCATCAACAAGAGATGTCTGTCCCGAGTTCCTCTCAGCACCTTTTTCTGAGGTGTGTTTGATACAGGAATTGGCATTTGGGTTGGATTTGTGATGAGAACATCAATCATAATTACTTGTAGTCATTTATTATTATATGTCTAAATAGACAAATGGATTTACTCCATGTTATTTTGGGGTTACTGACCCTGAAACACCTAAAAGGTCCAAAACATTAAAAGAGAGTCAGGATTTTGGACCTTCACTATTCATTACATTGTTAAGCTTGGTGAACCTGCAGAATCTGTTGATTGTATCTTTGGGGGACCTTTGCCACTTTTCGCTTTTCAGGGGGTTGGTGTACTTGACTAGGCATGCCAGGTTCCAGACAGTAAGTGGATATCTGCTAGACCTCATATTGAGTTTGGGTTATTGCTGCTGACCCTGCCCTTTCTGGACTTTTTGCTGATCCAACGGTTTTAGGTTGTAGATTTTTGAACATTCCTGATCAGGATTCCCCGGGGTACTTCAGGGTCTTCTCTGACACCCTTCCCCCCCAACTCCCCCACCCCCAAATGCACTGAAGTGCTCTGCACGCGCATTGCTGGCTGTGTTTTGTGCTCCTATGAGCCAGCTGCTTTATACTGGCAGGAGCTGCAGAGAGAGTTTATCATGAACATGTGGCCCATCTGGAGCTGTTTAGCTTTAAGGAGAAAAAAGAAGGAATGAAAGAGCAACAAAAGAAAGACGGAGAAAATGAGAGAGAGCTAGACTGAGAACATCAGCCAGTAGCCGTGAACAAAATTTGTTGCTCGGCGCACTTCGAGACACGGTTGTCTTTTTGCCAGTCGCCGTTACGGTGAACTGGGTGTCATGTCAGGATACGTGTAAACAAATCTCCTGTTTTCCATAGTATGCGTTTAACTGCATGCCAACACAAATGCATTAGTGAGATGTCTTTTACGTGCTAGCATTATATTAACTATCCTCATCTGTACAACTTCATCCGTCTTTTAAAAAGCTACTTCTACACGAAGGCTCCTGTTTCCTGTAACTTAATATTAGCTGGTTTGCCGATACATGCTGTGAGAATTAGAGATCCTTGGTCTATGCTTTATTTCCAGATGCTGCATGCTTTGACCATGCCAATGGCCAGGCTGACATGGTACAGATGTGCAGTTTACCCCTTGTGCAGGATCCCTCAGATGGGTGCCTAAGCCTTGTTAATTTCACTCTGATGGGGGAAAAAGCTTATGTTAACACTGAGAAAAGAGGTTCGGCAGTTCCCACAAAGAATTTAAGCCTTTGCCAACCCTCCCTCTCTGAACCTCAAATAGCTTCACCCCCTAGGGTCGATTGGAGCCTGCCCTCTCTTCATCGCATCATCCATCTACTCGCTGCACACATTCATCTCGCTCTGCCTCCCTCTGAGGCTCACCCCTGCTCCTCTCGTTTGCCGCTGAGATTAGGAGCGACTCCTGCCGATAAGGAATGCTTTGATACCTTGGGGCAGGACTGGAAGGGTCACACTGTTTACTCACAGTGCCTAAGCCAAGCTTTTGTTTTTTGGAATCCCCCTTCCCCCTTGGTCCTACCCCTATCTCATGCTCTTTTAGACGAGTATTAACCTCTGCTGTTGACAGATGAACACCTTGGAGTACGTTCGTGAGTTTGAGATTGCCAGAGATTCTGAGGTCTCTCCAGGACCTGTTCATGACCTCTACTATTTACCAGTAGAAGACCAGTAGGGTTTGTTTGTGATCTCCAATGGTGAGATCACCTTTAACTCATTTAAGTAGGAGCCAATAGAATGAAGTATATTAACCTCCTGTACAAGACTGAAGTGTGTGCCTGCACATGTGTTTCGTCATACACGCAGCCATGTTTAAAAGCTTGGGATTGTGCGTGTGTCAGCTAGGGCTTTTCACTGCAAGTCTGCAGTGGTCTACTAACTTTGGGGAAAACCGCAGATCACAGCAGCTGTTGCTTATAAAGTGAGGTAACGTGAAGGTTATGAAAGCATTTCCTCCCCCCTCCTATCCTGTGTTTTTAGCCCAGTGAGTCCAGGCGGTGCTGCTGTAGTTTTCCGGCGGGGCCAAACTCCTGCTTTTCACTCCTGCCACTAGTCTCCGAGCTAATCAGTGATGCAGACCAGCAACACGTGTAGAAAGATCAGAGAGGCGGCACTTTGAAGGCAGAGGAGAAGGAGATTAGACTGGGATGAAGAGGGACATCCTGTGGTAATCCCCCCCCTCCACCATGTCCTCTGCAGGTGCTCGCCCACCTCTCTCGCTCTCTTCCCTTTCTGTATTTGTTCTTTTCTCTCATTGTCAGAATATAAGACCAGAAAGTTTCTTGTTCATTCCTTCTCATTCTTTCTCTCCCCTTCTCTCTTTCTCTCTCTCTTTGAAATCTTAGCCAGCTGTACTGAACTCCAGAGAGATCCATTAGCCCTCTAACCCCATATCTCAGCCTCCTGATGATAAAGTGTTACTCTTTCAGCCTCAGCAGGGCAAGATAGTGTGATACCAATAAAAAAGAGAGTCAGGCATGTGTAGACTTGCAGAGCTCCTCTGTTTCCATTTCTCTGGTGTAGAAATCAAACTGAGCACTCCCTTGGCCCATCATTCATTCTTCCCTGCTGTCTTTCACCCAGTACTGTCATTTTCCCCTGCTCTCTTTAACCCAATGCGCTTTCCAGGACTGATTGGCGCGTCGGAGTAAGGGGATCGGCGCCCTTCCCTCCCCCGTGATGATCTCAGCCTATTGTGGGTTTTTATCAGGGTTGAATAATGCATGGCCCTGGCCTCCCATTAAACTCAAGCCATTGTGAGAGCCACTATCTGCCCCATTAAGGAACTCACAGGGCAGGAAGCTCAGTGGGGTTATTGGGTTTCAGGATCTCTTGCTCTGGATGGCAGGGAGAGAAAAGCTCCAGCGGAAGAGGGAAGTTTAGAGGAGCCAGCCTTTGGCTCCTTTAGTTCCGCTCCAGGGACGAGTGGGTGATAGAGGAGAGGAGTAGAGGATGTGGTCAAGAAGGAGTCCATCCTCCTCCTTTTTATAGTCTGATTTATAACCGTATTACCTCCAAGCAGATCCAGAGCTCTATCTTTGCAGCATTCCCTGATGGCTTTACATTGGTGCCGTTTTGCCATCTGCTGACTGAGCGCTGACAAAATGCGCACTGCTGATTCGGATGAACTGGTGAACTGTGTACGCCATGGTTGAACAGTTTGTGATTCATGAGCTTTTTAAACACTGCCAGAATAAACATGCTTGGTTAACTCGCTGCAAAAGAGTAATGGGTAAATAAGCAGCACTTCCACATGCCGCCTGCATTTTAGGCCCGTGCGGAGTCGGCTGCTCAAATCCTTCATAATCGTCCCGGCTCTCCAGGCTCGTGGTTTTTCAAACTGACCAGGGTGAAAGTTGTCCCGATACTGCTCTGTCTTCCAAGAGAGCTTTGGCGTCTCTCAGCTTTTCTGAGGGACAGTTTCAAGCCACTGGGTTTCTTGCTCCATCTGCTTCTAATAAACTATGCATGCTCAGCATTCGAGTGCCGTGCTTGTGGCTGGCGGTCAGAGTGGGACGTCTTGGGGATATCCCTCCTCCTGTGACTTGTATGCAGGTGTTCTCTTGCCCATTTCTTTTATTTCTCCGTGCATCTTTGTTGCTGAACGCTTGGGTACCACAGAATATCTATTCACTGCATCTCTGAGATTACTGAAACGACCACAATTAATCTGATTACTTGAGTATAAGCACCACAACTTTAACTCGTTGCACTCCATCAACCTTTACTGACTTTCCCAACTGCTACCCTCAGACCTCCGTTATAAGTCAGTTTTGAGACCTGGCTTAATTTTTTTCAGTACTTGGTCATTGTGAACATACTGCAGATACAGTTAATGGAAATGGAGATGCCGAAAAAAACGAAACCACTGAAACTCCACTAAATACCATGAAGGCTTCTGTCACTGCAGACCATTACTCTCACGACTTGAATTGGGTTTTACTTTAATTAATAGCTTTGTTCTGTCTTGTTCAGTTTAAAGCTGAGTTCCTTTGATGTCCTGTGAGGAACAACTGCATCCATTGTACCTTTTTGCTTCTTGAACACAGAGCTCAAATTAGATTTGAAACCTTCATGAATTGCAGTGTTAAATGGTGTTGAGATGGCTAATATTTTATTAAGGTGCTTGGCCTCTGGCCCGGGCTTGTGAGGATGATTTGTTTTGAAGTGTTTATGTGTGTGTGTTGGCTTGCACTTCAGCTCAGCTCAGTTTCCCCAAAACGTCTCTGACATTGTGATGAACTGTCAGTCGGCGTGTAATCTCTTGTGAAAAATAGCTGCTGGCTTTGTCCCCAGGGAAGATTTCTCTTCTCTCGCTGCCATTTGTCCACATTCCAGTGTCTGTCAACAGCCTGGGATTCTTCGCTTATCCAACCTGCACAGCTGTGAGTCTCACTCTCTCTCTCTCTCTCTCTCTCTCTCTCTCTCTCTCTCTCTCTCTCTCTTTCTCTCTCTCCTCCCCATCACATTGTCTCTGTAACAAGGCAGCTGAAAGTATGAAGCAAGGCCTCCATTATCAGCTGGATGGAGTCTCGGGTTTGTGGGCTGTGTGTGGTTTTGTTCGTCTCTTGCAGAATTCACGAGCATGTTTTGACTTTAATTTGTGCTGGTCAGTGCTGAGCTTGAGGCTCACGACACCCTGCTGTGTTTGGGTGCTCCAGTCAGAGTGGCATGGGAGCAGATTTTCTCAGTAAAACTAATGGTGGCGAGGAATTTGTCATCCAGCAGGTGCAGAGGAAGAAATAAAGCTATAGAGCTGTGTGTGTGTGTGTGTGTGTGTGTGTGTGTGTGTGTGTGTGTGTGTGTGGGGCAGTACAGCTCATTCAAGGAAGCCACTTTATAAATGAAGCTATTCGCTGAATTCTCTCTCTCTCTCTCTCTCTCTCTCTCTCTCTAGTGTAAATGTGTAGGCTGCAGAAACAGGTTCTCCATTAGGAGTGAAGCCTTGTGATATAGACCACAAGCATTCTTTGCTTGCACCTTTCCTTCTTTCTTTCTTTCTTTCCATTGTTCTTTCCTTCTTTCTTTGCTTCTTACCATTATTTTCTTTCTTTCCATCATTTGTTCTTTCTTTCTTTCTTTCTTTCTTTCTTTCTTTCTTTCTTTCTTTTTCTTTCTTTCCTTCTTTCCATCTTTCCTTTTTTCTTTCTTTCTTTCCATCATTTGTTCTTGCTTTCCATCTTTCTTTCTTTCTTTCTTTCTTTCTTTCTTTCTTTCTTTTTCTTTCTTTCCTTCTTTTCATCTTTCCTTTTTTCTTTCTTTCTTTCCATCATTTGTTCTTGCTTTCCATCATTCCTTCTTTCCATCTTTCCTTTTTTCTTTCTTTCTTTCCATCATTTGTTCTTGCTTTCCATCATTCTTTCTTTCCATCTTTCTTTCTTTCTTTCTTTCTTTCTTTCTTTCTTTCTTTCTTTCTTTTTCTTTCTTTCCTTCTTTCCGTCTTTCCGTCTTTCCTTCTTTCTATCTTTCTTTCCATCATTTGTTCTTTCTTTCTTTCCATCTTTCCTTCTTTGTTTCTTTGCATCATTTGTTCCATCTTTCTTTCCATCGTTCTTTCTTTCTTCCTGTCTTTCTTCCTGTCTTTCTTTATTTACCTCTCTCTCTCTCTCTCTCTCTCTCTCTCTCTCTCTCTGACTTGGTTCACTTTGTAAGGTTTTTATTGGTTATCTTTGCCAAAGGAAAGTAATCTGGTCACAGTAATCTGGTCACTGTAATCTGGTAACTGTA
>JAOVVG010000011.1:16345450-16357735 GCA_028566375.1 Leptodoras nelsoni
GATGTGGTGGTGGTGTGTTAGTGTGTGTTGAACTGGTGTGACTGGATCAGACACAGCAGTGCTGCTGGAGTTTTTAAACACTGTGTTCACTTCCTGTAAGACACATCCACCATATTGCTCCACCCTGTAGATGTAAAGTCAGAGAGAGTAGCTCGTCTGTTGTTGCACAGTTTGTATTAGTCATCCTCTATTCCTTCATCAGGATGCTGCTGACTGGACATTTTTGGTTGGTGGACTATTCTCAGTCCAGTAGTGACACTGAGGTGTTGAAACACTCCAGCAGCACTGCTGTGTCTGATCCAGTCACACCAGTACAACACACCACCACATCAGTGTCACTGCAGTGCTGAGAATGATCCACCACCTAAGTAGTACCTGATCTGTGCTGGTCCTGTGGGGGTCCTGACCATTAGAGAAGAAACAGAGTGTGTAGAGAAGCAGATGGGCTACAGGCTGTAATTGTAGAAGTACAAAGTGCAGCTATATGGGAAGTGGAGCTGAGAAAATGGACAATAAGTGTAGAGAAAAAGATGGCTGATCGGTTTGTATATATAGAAAGCGATGGATGGACAGACAGAGAGAGAGACAGATGACATACAGAAAGAGAGACGGACAGATAAATAGACAGAAGGACAGAGAGAGACAGATAGTCAGAGAGAGAGAGAGAGAGAGAGAGATGCACACACTGTTAGAGCTGCAGAGAGACAGACGGAGAGATGATGAGACACAATGAGGAAAAAGACACACAGAGAGATTGACTGGATTGTATGTTGTGCATCACCGCTGACTTTTTTCCCCCTTTTTTTATTTAGACATGGATGGAACCTCACTGTCCTCCCTCACAACTCCGGCTCCATCCTGCGCCACCTCGGTGCCGTGCCTGGTGAGTCTCCATCTGCTGCTGAATTCCAGACAACCAGGAGTGTGTGTTCACACCACAGACTTATTTATATTCTCTCTCTCTCTCTGTCTCTCTCTCTCTCTCTTTGTCTCTGTACAGGGGTGACTGTTCCCTGGCTGAACATCGGCATGGTCTTTTCTACCTCATGCTGGTCACGAGACCAAAACCGCCTTCCATACATTGATTACTTACACACTGGTGCTGACTGCGTTTGGTAAGTTCCCAGCCTCAATATCACACCAGAGACGTTTTTCCAATTCAAATAAAATGTAGCTTCGACAAACCTTCCTGTTCCCCTAACAGCACCATTCAGCCTGTTGAAGCTCTGAATGCCTCATTAAATGCCTTTTAAGGAGCTCGTTTCTGGGCCAGAAACATGAACATGAACAGAAGCTTCAATCGAATCAAACCATCCAGAAAGCTTTCCGACTGAATTCCGAATCGCCGTTTTTCATATTTATCTTTCAAAAGACGCGATTAGTTCTGGTTTCAGAGCGCTTTCATTTCATCCAAACGGCACCTTTAATACGATTCTTAGGAAATCAGGTGCTTATTATCAAGGCTGGCAATTAAACCTGAGTAAAGCTTAACTGGAGAACACTTGATTTTTAGGTTATAGGGCAATTTGTCAGGGTGCTTTTAAAAAGCTCTTCACCTTCACTAATCCTTTTTTTTTTTTTTTTTTAATCAGAACAAAGCACTTTCAGAAAGGGAAAAGAAGAAAAAACAGCTCTTGATATTAATATTGGCAAGATATATATTTTTTAATCATTGGATCAATCAGGTCACAGCATTAATAATACTGAGGATACCTGTATGCAACTTACAGAACCTTATTTACTTCATATATGTCTACACACACTGTATAAACATATAGAGGGAATAATTCAGATTAACTACTAGGAAAATGCTGGAAATAAATTCGTTTAAGCCCTAAGTTTGTGTATTTGGTACTATATGTACTATAAGTGGTGCTATAAAGAATGTAGATATAATTTTTTTTTTTTAAACCTCAAATATATTCAGTGTGTTCACATGAAAGTCATAGAAACTAGACACGCGTGTGATGATCACTGTTTCACTCAGTTATTAGCTCTTGCGGTTTCTAGATTTGGTGCACAGGGTGAGCGGGACAGCATGTTGTGGATCCTTTATTATAGAGTCTAGCCTTGCTGAGGATTTCGAGAGGAAGCAGGACTCTGTCTGAAAGCATAACTGATCACAGCATGTGCTACTCGTGTGTGTGTGTGTGTGTGTGTGTGTGTGTGTGTGTGTGAACTGACTCATCAAAAAAAAAAAAAACAGGCAGTTGCTATGGTTGCACACAGCTGGTACGGGAGCGCTCCTTTTCCCTAGTGACACACACAGACACACACACACACAGCTGACGTTAGGTTTCTCTCTGCGCTGTTCAGGTATTCGATTCCTGCTGAGGAGAAGGCTAAGCTTGATAAAGTAGTGCACACGCTGCTGCAGGCCAACGGCACACCGGGACTCGAGATGCTGGAGAAGAACATAATGGTGAGACAATTACACACAAACATTATTTAATAATACAGACTAAACACACCACACACACACACACACACACGGAGCAAAGTTATAAGTTTCAGAGAAGCACAAGCAAACTCATAAACATCCAATTTTCCAACCACTTGCGCTTGCATCTGTACATTAAATAAATCCCAGCACTAATATACCAGAAGCAAGATCTATAAACAGCTCAGAGTACAAAACAAAAAGCAGCATATTGGCAACATACTAATCTTACAATAACTACTGTTTATCCAAACACCGTACTGATCGACTAATTGAAATATTCTTTCTGATTCAGTATGAATACAGAATTAATACACTAATAAACAATACTAATATACCAAAATAGCAACATGATGATGAACACGAACATCACCGATCACTAATACTAACTCCAGGAACGTACTAAGATACACTAATGAGTATTATTAACCCTTTAAATTAAACCCCTCTGACTTTAAAAACCCCTCTGACTTACTCTTCAGATAACTTTAATATTTATTGTAAAGCGTATTCAACAACTCCTGTGAATAAAGACTGTGCAGTATTAATATGCCACATCTTCAAACAGCGATGATCCGAACCATGTTATTAATATAGTGATAAAAGGCAGGGTTTTATGAACACACTTTATGAATATACAGTAATTCTATATGCAAAACACCAGTAATAATATTTCAACATCACTAGCCATAATCGTGTGTGTGTGTGTGTGTAAGATCTCTCCAGAGGTGCTGAGTCGCGAGGGGATTAAAGTTCACCGCACGGTGCAGCAGAGCGGACAGTTCGTGGTGGTTTTTCCCGGTACGTTCGTCTCCAGAGTGTGTTGCGGCTACAGCGTGTCGGAGACGGTGCACTTCGCCACGCCGCAGTGGATGAACCTGGGCTACGAGGCTGCCAAGGTGAGACGTGGATCTCAGCTCTCTGCTGCCACCTACTGGACTGATGGATTACAACAACACTTTAATTTCCTGCTCTGTTTAGTCAGGATATTCAACTGTGTGTGTGTGTGTGTGTGTGTGTGTGTGGTTTTTTTGGATCAGGATCTGAAATGCAGGCACATCCCGAAGCCCTTCTCCATGGAGAAGCTGCTCTACCAGATCGCCACAGTTGAGGCCAAACGAGAGAATGCACTTATGCTGAGTACAATCTCCTCTCTTCTCAAAGATCTCAGGTCAGCACCTCGCACACACTTCTCTTTGTCCTACATGAACTCGTAACTTGCACCCTGACTAGCTGATGTGAAAATTGTTTTCTAGTATAAGCAGTGATCATGGAATCGTATTCGTTCTTTACTAAGGAGTTAGCTTGGGATGGAGGACAATGAGAGAAAGTAGCTTAATTAAAATGAGTTCTATTAGTATTCAGTTAATGTTAAAGAGTAAAGATGGTGCATTATAACACACTTCTGGTGACTGAGTTCCTGTTTTTGCCTCTTTTACACGTTCTTCAGTTGTGGATAGTAGGTCTGAAGTGTGTGTGGGTGTGATTGTATTGCAGGAACATAGAGATGAGGCAGAGGCAGGAGCTCTACGACGCCGGTCTGCTCTCCTCCGCCCGCTACGGCACTCACGATAACGGGCATGCGGACAACAGGAAGAAACCACGCAAGTGGTCGGCGCTTGAGTCATCCGAGAGACGGTGCCAAATGTGCCAGCACCTCTGTTACCTGTCCATGGTGCGGCTACAGTCATACACATACTCTCACCCACTACAGTATCAGTATCTCCATTCTGATTGGTCAGAAGGTGTTGAGTCATTTGTCTATAATAGGACCTCTGTTTTATACCGGTTTATATTAATGCCCTCATTCTAAGATAGAACTTCTTTAGATACAACTTGTAGAGGGAGTTAAAAGGGGAGTCTCCAGTGTCAGAGCTCAAAGCTGTACCTTTAGGTTTTGTGCATTTTCACATCATCAAACTTAACTATAAATTATATCTAAGTGCATAAATAAGATTTAATCATAAATCTTTCATAAAAAAAATTAAATGTTGGCAAATTGCTTTTGCATAAAATGAATAAAACAATCCAGTTTGGCTTTATAACAATACCTCCAGTGAGGTAAAGGTGAAATAATGTCTGTTTATTGTGGCTAGAGCACAGGTGAGAACAGGACGTACTGTACTGTCAGTGCTGCTGTTGCAGGTGTTTTATTAAATCTGGATAAGACGAGATGCACTATATTGCCAAAAGTATTCGCTCGTCTGCCTTCACACACACATGAAATTAATCCCATTTATAATCCATAGGGTTTAATATGATGTCACACTTTACAGCTATAACAGCTTCAACTCTTCTGGAAGGCTTTCCACAAGGTGTAGGAGTGTGTTTATGGGAATTTTTGGCCATTCTTCCAGAAGCGCATTTGTGAGATCAGACACTGATGTTGGATGAGTGAGAAGGTTCTTCCACACCATACTCACTCATCCATGTCTTTATGGAGCTTGCTTTGTGCACCGGTGTGCAGTCATGTTCCCACAAAGTCGGAAATGTCCAAAATCTCTTGGTATGCTGAAGCATTAAGCGTTAAGCATTAACCTGTGGCCATGGAAGTGATTGGAACACCGGAATTCAATGATTTGGATGGATGAGTGAATACTTTTGGCAATATAGTGTACTTACGGATACGGTTACAGTGACAGGGATGCACTGCGCTCCTCTCCCCAGCCCTCTCTTTATGAACTCAGCCTCAGTGTAAACAGTGTTTTGTGTTTATGTGTTTTGGAAGCCTGGTTTTGGAGTGAGGCCTAAAGGCTGGGGGTGGGATTTTTTTCTTCAGCATTTCTTTCTCACTGGTTTCTTGAAAATTGGCACTGACTTTAAACACAATATTAAATATCCAGTACAGTAACATGTTTCTAATTTTGTACTGAAGTTAAAAAAAAGTTTACTAAAAATAAATAAAAAAAGAAATCTCTAGAAATGAACCCCAGTGCTGTAATACGAGTGTGTGTATGCACGGCTTGTTTAGAAGATACTGAGATATAGAGATCCTGAATGGCGTCTGTATTTCAGGTGGTGCAGGAGAACGAGAACGTGGTGTTCTGTCTGGAGTGTGCACTGCGCTACGTGGAGAAACACAAATCCTGCCGTGGACTGAAGATGATGTACCGCTACGACGAGGTAAAAGTCACCAGTAATCCCAGTAGAGTTAACGTGAGCCTGCAGGGGGCGCCAGTGTGACGAGTTTGCTGACTGGGAGGCTGAGCGTGCTTTTCACGTTGGCTCCGTGTTCCCTCGGACGTGCTTTGGCTTCAGGTTAAAGAGATGCACTAAAGCTGGGAGGGTCATTTACCAAATCATTTCAGTGTGAGAAAACGCATGGGAGATGTGAGCCACCACCAGCAACTGAGAATAAAGTATTGGCACCCTGTCTTTACTTGCTTTGGTCAGTTCTCAGTATTACTGCTATCTCTGTGTTTCTGAGTCTGGGATTAAATGGATGATGATGATGAAGATGACTTGCTCTGTTCTGTGTTTTATATCCTGTGTTTCTCTTCATCTTCCTGCAGGAGCAGATGAACAGTCTGGTGAATCTGGTGTGCTGTAAAGCCATGAAGAGCTCAGTGGAAAGCTGTAACGGGTCCAGTCCTAACAAAACTCCGACCAAGCGCCGCCCGAGGAAGAGCGCCGCGTCCTTAGAGCTGACTCTCACCCGCTTAGGCAAAACCACCACCATGGCTGTCTCATGAGAGAGAGAAAGAGAGAGAGAGAGAGAGATCCTGCTCCGAGCTCCTGAGAGCTGCTTTTTCCCCAATCACACCTCTCTCTCAGTCGCTCTGTCTCTCTCAGACATGGATCTTCTGCCTCCTACAATACGGCGAGACTTGCTGCGTGCGAGCGAGCGAGAGAGCGAGCTGCCTTTTTTGCACTAGAGCGAAAGGAGGTTTTTTTTTTTTTTCTTTGGATTTTTTTAGCATTAAACGCCGTACTCCCTGGTCTGATTAAGCGAGCGAGACGGACGTCGTCCTCTCCCACGGACTCGTTTTGTTGCTCATCCTCGGCCCTGTCGACTGCATACACACTCAGCCTGAACTGTGAATCGAGACACGTTGGTGCTCCTCTTTTTTCTTTTTTTTTTTTCTTTTTTTTTGTGTGTCGAGATTCCAGAGACACAAAGGTCATTTGCTTGACCTGGACCCACTTAGTTTTTTTTGCTGGTTGGTTTGTTTGTTCGTTTCCATTCACTTTTTAAAATGAACGAGTTTAACATGACCTCTTGGAGTTTAGTTGCAAAGGCGAGGTAACACTTGAAAGCGAGACTTTTTAATTTAATTTCTGCTTTTTAAACGGCTATCCGGTGGTTTTAATTCAACGGGTGGAGATGTGACGAGCTCCTGCGCTGACACTAGCAAACCCCTTAACTGTGCCTGATCTTCAGATTTTCAGCCGAGGAACTCCGTTTGATACTTTGGTGCTGTTTTATTTGATTTCATTTGATTTTACGTCAATACACGAAACAAAGGTAAATGAAAAGGAGTGCTATCTGCCTTCAGAGGCTTTCTGCTTCGACATGTGCAATCGTGTTAACATTCCACACTTCCCGACTTATCAATTCATCTGTATCAGTTAACATTATTATTTTATTATTATTATTATTATTATTTTTATTATTATTATTATTATTTTGGGTTTTTTTGACCATTTATTTCCATCATCTTCATTTCGGATGATCTTAAGTAGAGCCACTAGGCAGAGGATGTATAATGTGAAATAGTTTTGATTTATTTTTGTTCTAATTTTTCTCTTATTAGTGATTTCTGAAAGGATCCCATTGAGTTTTTTTGTACATAATCCTGTAAATGTCTGTTTAAATACTTGAGCCTCTGCGACAAGGTGCCAGAAAGAGGAAACGAGATGTGATGAAAAACCTGTGATGAAGAAACAGCCTTACCTTTCTTCTACGTTTCTTCAACCGCCTGGAGTGTGGGTGCGGGTGTAGGTGTGTGTGATGCGTACAGGGTTCCTCTGGCATCGTGGAGAAAATCTGAAGTGCTGCTTATATCTCTGATAAATAAGATATGGAGTAGCGATGCCCCTCCCCCTCTTCATCCCAGGTTCCTTGCTTTTTTTTTTTTTTTTTTTTTAGCTTTACTTTTTTACAGAAAAGGGGAAAAAATACCTAAAAAAAAAAAAGGTTTTTTACATTTTCATTACTGAAAATTCAACAATGTAGTAGCTACTCATGTTGCACTGAGCTTGCCAGTGATGACTGTCAAGGAAAAAAAGAAACCCTATAATCCAGTTTGATGGTTGTTTTGTCCTTTCCAGAAGACTGAACTGTTTTAGGACTGAACTATTTAATGAACACCAAGTCAGGTTTTTTTTTTCAACAGGAATAAAATGTGGCTGTCGAGTTTTGTATGGCCGTACGATGTATTTTATTCATGTTTTTGCTCTTTGTTTTTGTTTCGTTTTTTTTCCTGAAATGAAAGATTTGCTGAGCGTCTGGCAAAGTTAATTTATTCGCACTGCGTCTCCACACACACGGGAAGATTTCATGTTTGTTATATTGACTGATTTCTTTTTTTTTTCTTTTTTTTTTTTTTACTTTTCCAGTTTGTACTCAAGGTTTAATAAAAACTTTTAAAACAGTTTCTAACATGATCAGTTCCTCGGTGGAATATTTGCACTTCCCTCTAAGTCATGGCTGAAGAGCTTCGCCGTTCCAAACCACAAAACTGAAACATGGAAGCACAAGCACCGGTAGGTTTGTATTACATGTTTGTATTTCATTTGCTGTTCTATAAACCTGACATCTCCTGAAGTTAGGGTCTTGACTTGTTCTGTATGCTGATTGGCCACCAGGAATCAATCACTGTGCCTTATTTAAACGACTTCATGTTCGAATGAAACTCGGTCCGTTCCCAACTGCGTGGCTTCTCCAACATTGTGCAGTCATACAAGTATAAAATAGAAATTCCATCAACATCCTTCATCCTTCACCTATTCTAACATGAGCCTTGTTATGTAAATATTTACAATATTCTGGTGCACTAGTGCTTCTTATTCCTCTGACAGAGCATGTTCGGTCCAAACGGACATTTAAAAGCTTGGCAGTTTTTGAGTTATTGGTGTTTGGCTGCTGTTTAACCTGTGAAACTTTAAGGAGCAAACAGTAACAACTTTAAGAAGTCAGGAGAAGCTCAGTGGTTAAGGTGTTGGGTTAGTGAATAGAAGGTTGGGGGTTCAAATCCCAGCACCACCAAGCTGCCACTGTTGGGCCCTTAAACAAGGCCCTTAACCTCAGGTGTATAAATGAGATAAATGTAAGCCACTGTGGATAATGGTGTCTGCCAAATGCCATAAATGTAAATGTAAGTCCATATTAAATACTAGACATATTAACAGACAGTGAGAAAAAAGTGTGAAAGAGAAAGAAGGAAGCGATCTTAAGCACTTATTGAGATGTTCATGTGTCTGTTGCAGCTCTGCCTATGGATGAAAATGTACAAAATGTGGTGTGTGTCTAAAGAATGCTGTAGTGATCCAGGGTGTGAAATCTTATGAAGTTTGAGTGTTGACGTGACAAGATATTGGCTAGGAAAGTGTTAGAGTTTTGCTTTGAACATTTCACTAGGTGGCGCTTCTCCACAACTGAATTGTAATGTGTCTCCCAAGAGGACAACTTTCTATAAAAACAGTTCATTTTTTAAAAATGGTTTTCGACTTATTGCCCGAAAAGTGCTTTGAGCCTACCCCAGTCCAGGGGGCAGTAACATGAAGGGCATCACACTTAAAGACACAAACCTTAAATTCTGTAGCAGACATGAGGAGCTACAACCACACCGAGTGTCATGTGGGGTGGCTCAGGGGTTTAGGTGTTGGGTTACTGAATAGAAGGTTGGAGCTTCAATCCCCAGCACCACCAAGCTGCCACTGTTGGGCCCTTGAGCAAGGCCCTTAACCCTCAACCTCAACTCAGTTGTATAAATGAGATAAATGTAAGTCACTCTGGATAAGGGTGTCTGCCAAATGCCATAAATGTAAATGTGGACTGGTGAAGTCTGACACCGTCAACCAAATAATTGTTGAGGCGGGAAAAAACAGAAGAAGAAAAACTGTATGACCTCCAGTGCTGCTACTGTGGTCATAATAATATTAATGATGTTTTTAATGGTGTATAAAAAGTGTACCACTATCACACTAGATTCAGATTCACACAGATTTAACTCTGGGGATGTCATGGACAGGACACACCAGAGGGTCACACCAGTTCCAGTTGACCTTTTCTTTCCTTTTTTAATAATTAACAATAATGAAAATTCCGGGCGCCCGTGCAGATGACTGTAGCTTTATATAAACCGAGCAGGTGGACTCATCAGCTGGAGTGGGAGCTATTATAATAAGAGGATCAGATAAATGCTGCATGGCACGTAGCACGGGATTTCTGTACAATACCTCATGAGATCATAAAATACCGGTTACACACAACACTTTGTACTTTCACACACACACACACACACACACACACCGCGGGCGGAGCACACAGTTTTAAAAACCGCACTCATTCATCTATGTAGATGAGTCACGATTTACACAGTTCTTAGAGGATTGATCTTGTACGTCAGCATGGATCTTCTCCCTCTTTTCTCTGATGCCGCCCCTCTCATCATCATCATCATCATCATCACCCTCCTCTTCCTGGGTGTCCTGGCTGGCCGAGTCGGTGCACGTGGAAGAAAGCGAGGCGAGTTTGTGCCTCAGCTCGGCCTGCGTCGGGACCTGCAGTGTGATCTCGGCTCCGAACGACTCCACGTCCGGTTCTAGCACATGCCAAAAAAAAGTGAGAGAAAAACATGAAAAGGACGCCTAGGATGGACAGGAGTCCGCTCTGTCTCCAGAGGCTGTGCGTTATTCTGATAATCCTTTAATGTAATTAGCACTAAGTGAAAAGCTTCTCATGCCCCCCTCGAAGCCAGATCTTCTCAGAGTGTTGTAAAAGTCAGCTCTGATTTAGAGGCTGAGGCTGAGGAATGTCAGTTCAGGAATGACAATTTATGAACAAATTTTAAGTAGCAGATACATTTCACTGAAAAACTGTAAGCCCTACCCCAAACCATTTTCCTCCCCCTAACCCTACCTCCTACACCTACCCCTAACTCTATCCCTACCCCTACCCCTAACCCTATCCCTATCCCTACTCCTACCCCTACCCCTAACCCTATCCCTATCCCTACCCCTACCCCTAAACCCTACCCCTATCCCTAACCCTATTCCTAACCCTATCCCTAAACCCTACCCAAACCACTATCCCTAACCCTATCCCTAAACCCTATCCCTAACCCTAACCCTAACCCTATCCCTAAACCCTACCCCTTACCCTAACCCTACCCCTAATCTTACTCCTACCCCTAACCCTACCCCTAACCCTAACCCTATCCCTAAACCCTACCCAAACCCCTAACCCTTTCCCTAACCCTAGCCCTAACCATACCCCTACCCCTTTCCCTAACCCTTTCCCTAACCCTACCCTTAACCCTACCCCTACCTGTAACCCTACCCCTTACACCTACCCCTACCCCTAACCCTACCCCTTACACCTAACCCCTAACCCTAACCCTAACCCTACCCTTAACCATACCCCTACCCCTTACACCTAACCCTACTCCTATCCCTACAAAAATGTCGTGAGTGTCCACTGCTTAATCAGTAGCAGCTAATCCCTTTTTTGGGAGCAGAAAAAAAAATCACAGATCACAGATTCTTGTTATATATTGCCCCGTCAAACCAAATGAAACGGTTTATGAATTAACATGAAGATAAATGCATGCAAAGCAAGTGTAACCACAGCCTAAAGAAAGTGCACCTTTCACAGCTTCAATGAACTGGCTTTCCTGCGTTTGATCTGACAGCTGCTTAAGATGGTGCAAATTCACCATAACGAGGGGTAACAATGCAACCATTTGCATGAATGCTACAGCTAAACTGTGCATGTTGGCACCTCTTTTGCTGCCTGATTTACTGTGTAAAGTCCTACACACTGACAGCAACCATGACTAACATAGTAACACACAATCTAGACTATAGATGTATAAAGGAAGTGAAATGTATCTTTTGTTATTAAGAAATATCCAATATCACAAATTATTTAAACACATAATCCTCACTAATACACTAACACTGTGTGTGCGAGTGTGTGTGTGTGTATACCCAGCATAGGGGACGACGCGCTGTTGTCCTCTGCTCCTGAGTTGAGGAAGACGTCCAGGGCCTCGTGGTCAGACATGTCCATCAGGTCCATCTGCTCCAGCATGTCCACGTTGACCTCCATGGAAGACATGCTTCCTATTGGCTCTGCAAACACCAGGGAGGGTAAACGTCATCACTTCCTTGTCTGTTCTTTTAAACTATCCCACCACTACTGTACAATAGGGATAGAAGTCCAGGAGGAAGCGTTCTCCCATTTCCAAAGGTGACTTAGTGAGCGAGTTTTTTTTTACACTGCAGTGTTTAAGTGTTCTGGCTCGTACACTTATTCTGTTATAGTACCAGTCAATGGTTTGGACGCACCTTTAATTCAGTGGTCTTTCATTATTTTAAAATGTTCTACATTGTAGATTAATACTAAAGTCATCAAAACTATGAAGAAATACATATGGAATTATTTAGTGAAGAAAAAAGTGTTAAACAAACCGGAATATGGTTTATATTTTAGATTCTTCAAATTCTTGCTTAGTTGAATTGAGCTTTGCACATCTTGCCATTTTCTCAGTCAGCTTTATGAGGTAGTCACCTGGACTGGCTTTCAGGTAACAGCTGGGCCTCGTCAAGAGTTCATTACTTGAATTTCTTCCCTCTTAATGTGTGTGAGACATCAGTTGTGTTGTGAAGAGGTAGAGTTT
>JAOVVG010000011.1:16714963-16725506 GCA_028566375.1 Leptodoras nelsoni
TAGGAGGAGTCTGATCCTAATATAATAAGTGATAGAGGAGTCTGATCCTAATATAATAAGCGATAGAGGAGTCTGATCCTAATATAATAAGTGATGGGAGGAGTCTGATCCTAATATAATAAGTGATAGAGGAGTCTGATCCTAATATAATAAGTGGTAGGAGGAGTCTGATCCTAATATAATAAGTGATAGAGGAGTCTGATCCTAATAAGTGATACTTCAGAACAATTTCATGTCAGTGACCTTGTTGGTTCTTGCATCTGATCTGTTAAATGTTAGCCTGAACCATGTGACGCGGTTATAAACAGTAGCTGGAGGATAAGATACCGTTCTCATGGCATTATTTATGAGCCCTGTATGGACATGAGTAGAGGTAGTGAATAATTGATTACTCGGGAATCGTGTGAATTATGTAAGAAATTAGGAAATCCGTCTCCTCATAAACCTCATATAAAACAAAGGAAGCTGAGAACAAGGGCGCTGCTCCTTCCTATCCAGCTCACGTTACCAGGACAAGTCATTACTGTAGCATTCTGTAAGCATGTTAAACCCAACCATGGCGTGGATATGCTCACAGAGACCCCGCACGTAATTGGTTCGGTCCATTACATTTCAATTATTAATTCCCAACCAGAAAACAAGGACGGAGAGGAAGCTGAAAGGAAACTCAGAGCAAAGGGTTTAAAAACAATTCTAAATCCTCTGCTATTGAATCTAGCTAAGCGAACATTCATTACATTTTACATCATTATAAACGACATAAATGTAAATGTCAAATGCTACAGTGAACAGCTACGAGTAATATTACAAACCCCATTTCCAGAAACGTTGGGACACTGTCTATGTACATGCAGTAAAAACTGGAATCTGTAGTTTGTTAATGCACTTGAAGGTTTATTTAACAGACAAAAGGACAAAGAAAAGATTTTCATTTCAGGTCTCATTCTGCACAAGGTACAACAGTGTGGTTTGACTGGAGTGCCTGCAGTCCGGCTCTGTGTAGTTCCCAAATGTACGGAGCATCACGAAGAGGAGAATCAGACAACAAGACAGACAAAAGTCTTGTGCACAGCAAGAAAGGGCAAAAGTTCCACTTGCAAAACTACAGCAATTAATATCTTAAATTCCCAAATTATTAAAAAGTATAATTAAATGAAACGGGGGCGACACGGTGGCTCGGTGGGTAGCACTGTCGCCTCACAGCAAGAAGGTCCCGGGTTCGATCCCCGGGTGGGGCGTAGACTCTGGGTCCTTTCAGTGTGGAGTCTGCATGTCCTCCCCGCGTCCGCGTCGGTTTACTCCGGGTACTCCGGTTTCCTCCCACAGTCCAAATATATGCACGTTAGGTTGATTGGTTTCTCTAAATTGGCCCTAGTAGTGTGTGTGTGTGTGCGCGAGTCTGTGAGTGTGTGTGCCCTATGATGGATTGGCTAGGGTTGTTAACAACTCTAGGGTTGTTTCTGCCTTGCGCCCTATGTGGCCGGCTAGGCACCGGCTCCCCCGTGACCCTGAAAAGGAATAATATGTAATAATATATAACTCCAAGAAGATGAATGAATGAATGAATGAATGAATGAATGAAACGGTGATGTGACCCAGCGGGAAACACAACTCTGTAACAACTTTTATGGAGGAGTGTGTTACTTCAAAGCTTCAAGTGCAGTAACAAATTACAGATTTCAGTTTTATGGAAATGTGGCAAAACCGCTGGTCTCGCAGTAAGCAGGGCCTGGGGTCAATTCATTTACATTTATGACATTTCGCAGACACTCTCATCCAGAGTGACTCACATTTATCTCATTTCTACAACTGATCAGTTCAGGGTTAAGGGCCTTGCTTAAGAGCCCAGTAGTCATCATTACATCATTATTATAACACCGAAGGCGTCTTTGCTTTACAGCGAGTCTTTGCATGTGCCTTATTAAGACTTCTGGATCGTACTGTACAGTAATCAGCTGTAAGTGTTACTGAGTGTCTCAGAGAATCTGCCACAGCTCTTCTGGAGACTTTGACCGTCACGCTTACTTCTTTTTTATTGAGTGTAATACCCAGCAGCCTTCTTATGTTTTTTGCCTGAAAAGTGCTCCGTTGTGTAGCGTGTTGCTTTTGTTACTGACATTTTTGTGTAACATTTCACTTTTTGTTGGAAAAGTAACATTCGGAAATATAAAATCTTTTTGTACTGACTCACTAATGCACAACTTACCCAAGAGCAATAGCGTGTCTGAGACAGTCCTGTATATCCACTAGTATGCACTTGTAGCAAAGTTTAGCAAGATCCACGTGACTAGGGCGACTTCCTTCAAGTTTTAGACACTTGCGAAATAGCTCACATGATCACCGTCAAGAGAGTTAAGGAAGGATATGAAAGGGTCCCAAAAAAGTACCAAAACTTTTTATATTTGTATTAGAAAATACACTTTTATTTCTCTCTGGTTTGTTAATATGTTCTCCACATTCATCTTCATGTCTTCATTTGAAGTCTGTGATCAGAGCGTTCATATGGGATGTATTTGGTCACTATAGTCTAGCATTTTTAAATAAAGAAGATAGAAAAGAGGTGTAAGAGATTTTTTTCTTTTATTGAAAACCAACCCACAGGGTTCAGATACAAAAACATAATTTACAATACAAAAAAAAAAAAAAAATCATACAATCTTATTCAAGTCAATATGAAAGCGATCACTGAGAAAATGAAGACGTTATGGATAACATTCAGGAACAGTGCATTTCCCGGTGCGGTTATAAAATACACACGGCCCTCGGTTGGCACTTTTTTCTGTCAGCATGCTGCTTGGTTCATTTGGTCCACATTCAAACACACACAGTGCATCCGTGGAGCTTTACATGTAGAAATCACACAGGAGAGGAAGCAATACAAAAAACTGGAAGACGAACCACTACTACTATTAATAATAATAATAATAATGATTATGATGATGAACACAGGAGCAGTCTCTTCAGGCAGTCAGGAAGCAAACTGCGTCCACGCGAAAGTGCAATATTACAGAAGAAACGGCTTCGTTATTAAACACTGATCCATATAAAAATCAAACAGCTCCTGAAATAAACTCTCTTACAACACAGGATGTCTAGAAAATGATTTTTGTAACAGGTGCAGAACTAAAAGCTCGGAAGATGTTTGCGCCCTTTTTGTTTTATCTTTTAAAGGGAATGTCTTAAGAGTAACTACAAGCATCGGTTCAGCAGGAATCTCAAGCTAAAGATGGGCGACTTAACGGATACGGTGGAACGATGCACACCAAAACATGTGCTCGTCCCAGTCCCTGTAAGTTCACGCCCGGAAAGCACCGCTCGTGTGGTGTGACGGCACAGGCACGGAAAACCCAGGAAGCAGGATCCTCTTCGTCCGACTCGGCTTTGTGACTCGCTCTCGGCTTGGAGAAAGCTTCACCGGTTCCTGAATGGTCAGAGTGGAGGACTGGCTTGGTTGGAACAGGCATCGCCTGTTTTGCTCTCTGCTCAGTACACTGGAAGCATGCGGGCATTGCCGTTGTACTCTTCCTCCACCTGTGGATGCATTAAACATGCGTTAGAACTCTTTAAGGAAACTGTTATAGACCAGCAGTGCTGGCTGGTGGAAAACTAGCGCTCTTAGGTAACAGCTCGAGACCCACCTCTGTGTATGGTGGCAGCGGAGGGAAGCTGAACTGTGGACTGTTCATGAAGATGGGACTGTCCCCTCCGTCGTAGTCGTCCAGCAGCGGCGTGAACGGCTGCTCGAGGTTGGAGTCGCGCGTCACGTCGCAGTAGCTGGGCGGACACGAGGACGGCATGCGCAGGGACACCCAGCTGGCTGAGGCCGTGCTATCTTGACTGCTCATGCTGTTGGTGCGGCTGTTCAGCCCGCTGTAGGGCACGGTCCCGATGACCAGGGGCAGCTCCAGGACCAGCTTCTCACTGCCTGGAATGTGCATGTAGATCTGAAAACACAGGACATGGTTACTTAGCATGCTAACTAACTAACAGACTAACGAAGCATTTATTTCCACCGTAGGGGTTTCATCGCTTACCATGAGGGCGTACTCGACGCGGATGATCCCGCAACCCAGGATGGAGGGTTTGATCTTAGGTACGCGGATGGTCTTCCCAAGCCACGCATCACACATCCCTGAGATGATGTGATTCCCACGAACTGAGGAAAGCTTCTGCCTGAACACTTTGGTGTGCCCGTTGGCCTGGTATATCTGTTTGGCTATGATGGCGGCTTTGGGCACTACGATGCGTGAGCAGGTGTTCTCGAACTTTGCATCGATGAAGATTTCTTCTCCTTCGCAGAAACCGCGTCTGTCGATCTTGGCATTCAGGGACACCTGGCCGTCAGGGATGAACATGCAGGTGACCTTCTTCTCCTTCATGCCGCCTGCAGGAGACTGAAAACATCCAAAGATCAGAGTCAGATGCCAGGCAGCTAGGCAGTCAAGCTACGTCATGAAGACGAGCTCAATAACATGACACATCGACAAGTTTCTCACCAGCAAGTCTGGAGTGTTCACATCCAGCGGCTCTTCTACCTCGAAGTTCTTCTTGCACTCGAGCGCGGGATGAGACGCTCTCTCCATCAAGGCTTTGACGTAGTACTGGACACTACCGAACTTCCCGTCGTAAGAAGACACAAGCTGCCTGTGGGACAGAGAAAACAGATGTCAGTACATCGTGCTCTTTGGGCCGATTTATCTCCAGAACACCTGCAGCAAATCCGTGCATTGGGGAAACAAACTGTGTGTGTGCATGATGCTCACCCTTGCTGTGGAAGCTCAAAGCCAAATGTGTATTCATATTTGTTTCCAGGCCTCAGGATGACAGAACCATCAGTATCTGTTGAGAAGAAGAACAGTCTCAATACTCAATACATACTTATACTCTTATACTCTCAATACTCAATACATACTTATATACTCAATACATTCTGACTGAATTCCTGCTAGTAAGGTAGATATGAAACGAATGTTCTGGAAAACATCATTTTGTGTACTATTAATAAACATTTTAAGCATATACTATTACTAAATAAACAGTATTAGCCAGGACTTAACATAGTTTTATACAAACGCGACTGGTTTAATACTGTTTAGGACGCTAGTGCGCGATCAGGTATGCTAGACATGCTAACGTATTCGTACTAGTTAGTGCGCTAGTGTGCATTGGTAGCCATGGCGACGCACGAGAACGCGCATTAGCATGCTGGAAGTTTTCTAAAGCCTACTATTTAGTATGGAAGGATGGATGGATGCGGTGGTGGAGTGGAGGTGGTGTTATTGCTGTATTCCTCTCACCTGCAGGATGGTCGTCCAGCTGCACCACTTCTTCATACTTCAGGTAGTCGATTTCTTGCCGACATCTCTGTTTACCCTTCGAGTAATCCACTTTAGCACAGCCGACCCCGAGCACTCTCATAGCCGAGACCCGTGTGATCTCGTTCACCTCGACCACGATCTTCCCGGCCACTTTATCCCCGCTGCAGTAAAACGCCTTGGTCGGATCGCTGAACACGATCTGGAAGACCTTCATTCTCTTGGTCATCGCTACCATCTTTGCGTTAACCGTTTTACACCTCGGACTTTCTGAATGAACAGAAATAGTATCTAAAATCTAAATAGAGCTGATCCAAATACAGCCGTGGAGTATATGAACCAGAGTAAGCGACCAGAACGCCCGCGACTGCGGTTCTGCTTTCTCCAAAGTCAGTGTCCTGACGAATCTACAATGCATGCCTAGCTTCACCAAAGCTTTGTTGAGTCCTGGCCTTGCCTTGCCTTTTATACTGCTAACGCCACCAGCGGCTGATTCACACACACATCACCGCGGCTTGTTTACCACAAGGGCTCCCCCATGTACATGAACCAGCGCTGTGCTCAGCGTGTGGCTAGCACGTGCACACCTCTCCGATTGGCTGAGACGCGGTGTTTGTGTCGGGTCTAGCCAATCAGCGCTCAGAAGCGGCGCGTGAACACCTCGTGGCTCATGGCAGAGGAGCGAGTGTACAGCAGCTGAGAGAGAAAGAGACAAAGTGTTCTGAAAAAGGGGTGCTTTCCTGAAATGACTTCAGTCTCTGAACATATAGAAAGAGAAACCTTTTACCACTCTAAACTCATCATTTTGACACTGTATAAGTTTGAAATACGTTTTTCAATTTGTTAATTGAGTACTAAATAAAATCTACTACACCCTATATAGTGTGCTGTATGTCCACTTATTGAGGTATTATACTCCATGTACAGAATATATACATATATATACAATATATATATATAGAAATTATACTCCAAGTTACAGAAGATAAGTTATTTATCGCATATGATTTACTGCGTCCATGTAACCAACCCATGTGAACGTTTTCGCCATCACGCCATCAAATACATTACATCATAGGGTGTTGTTTTGTTATGGGATGCAGTGCATTATATTCCAGTCACACTTATGTGACTTAGGACGTGTCTGATGATCTGAATATCACCCCTACTTATTGTACTCATGCATACACTTTATGCATTCATGCAGCACCACACAGATGACACAACCATAAGACACTTGGACACTTAGACTTACAAAAAAATGACTTGTGAGCTTCTCTGATTCTCCAAGACGCTCGGTAAAACCTAAAAGCTCATTCCCGTATAAAACTGCACACGCTGTGAAACACTGGGGAACACTGTTTAAGAAAAAGCCACACCATATATGGACTTCCTGTAGTTTATTACTGTTTACTGCACTTTATAATAGAAACATTATTTTCAAAGCACCTTTGCATGCATCTAAGACTTCTGCATCATACAGTACAGTAATTAGCTGGTAAGTTTTACTGAGCTTCTTGGAGAATCTGCCACGGTCACCCTTACTTCTTTTTTTTGCATACAAAACCCAGCAGCCTCCATTATGTTTTCTGTCTTATGTTTAAAGGTCTATTATATAACAATGTCTTTCTCTTTGTTGTACGTCTGAAAAGGCTTTGCCTTTTGCCAGGCTGCCATTTGCAAATAAGACGTTATGAACTAGAGATGAGATTTCATGAAACAATTTCAGCTGTAAAAAAGTAGGAGTCGACTCCTTTTGGTGAGCTGAATCAAATGATTTGACTCACTGTGTAGAGAGAACTGCTGGGAGTGCATGCTACTGATTTATTTGGTTAGCACTACGATAAAGGAGGACACTGTAATTATTACAGCCCTCTGCTGCCTGTGGGGTGAATTACAATCAGCGATCCAGGAGACTCGTCTCACTCTGCTGAATCAACACACACCTCGGGGTATAGACAGGCTTGTGGCGAAGGCGTAGCTCAAGGCCCAAAACTGTAAACACGACACTGAAAGGAAAGGAAGAAAGAAGGCAGATGCATTGCATTGTTTTATCTGTGTGCACAGTCTAACCGGAACCACGTTACCACGGCCATATGAACTAACTTGTTTAGCAGGCAGTTCTCCTGAGAGCTATCTCACTTCATGTGTTTCTAAAAAAAAAAAGTACAGAAGGGCAGGTTACTGAAAGAGAGGAAGATAAAACTCCTCTACCTCTCAGTGTGTTACTATTACGAAACGATTATGGTTGAATATTGCACGCCTTTATCAAGTTCTTTCCTTCAAATCACTCAAAACCTACAATTCTCTTTGTCTCGTTGTGCTACGGACACTCTGTCCACTTAGTCTGTTCACTTCTACATTCTTCTCCAAAGCTATTTCGAAAACCCGATGGAGAAAGTCACGATATATCTGTATTCTACACGCACCCTTTGCACTCACCGCTAACAATGTGCTCTGGATGTGTCAGGGATTCAGGTTTGAAAACGTTACACCCTGTAAACTCCAGATCTGGGGTGTGTTTCACGTGGTGTAATCACCTGACGTGACTGTCGCTGTGAATCTACAGTCTGGGCTACAAAGAATTCAGCCCCAGCCTCACTGCTTTTTTTATTCATGGGTGTTGGTAATGATGCAGTTTTTGCAGTTGCTAAAATAAAAAAATTGTCAAACAGTAAATATGATGTTGAGAGGTGAATGAGAGGTGGAGCTTAACCCTGCAAACCCATTTCTACCATCTGGGCCTGAAGTTACAGGAATGGCGAATGTACTCTGGGCCACTGTGGTCCAACGCAAGATAAAAAAAATAAAAGCATTCAGATTTTGATGAGTTCATTGCTATCATTTCAGAGTGATATGTATATGTAAGATTAAGTGTTAAGTGAGGGTCTTCAATCAGCTATTACTCATTTGGTATCATCAAGGACACTGTGTGTGTGTATGTCTCTGTGTGTGTGTGTGTGTGTGTGTGTGTGTGTTTGTTTAATCTCTGGTTAAAGTCTACTCATGGACATACAGCTATCACACAGACTCACGTTTACATCTTAACTGATATCTAGACTTATATAGCAGATTATTTAGACATACAGTGTCCACCTGCACTTCCATGCAGCTATCTCATCAGCCAATCACGTGGCAGCAGCCAAATGCAAACAATCCTGCAGATACACAGAGCTGTGTGTAAAATTCCCAGGAGATCAGCAGAGCAGAAATCCACGAGCCAGGCCATCTGGGACCAACATCCATCCCACAGTCAGAATTATAAAGAGATCGTGCTTTGTCTTCATTCTGATAAGTTACTGACACTCTTGTCCTGTATCTGCATGATTATTTGCATTGTCCTGCTGACACGTGATTGGCTGATTAGAGAACTGCATGAAAGTGTAGGTGTGCAGGTGTTCCTAATAAAGTGGACGGTGAGTGTATGTAGCCGTGTCGCTTGATGCCATGTTTGTGAATAAAGTGCTTCCTCTAGTGGTGTGGATGCAAAATTGTAACACAGGTCACTATGTGAAATGAAACAAAGAATTTTTTCATAAAACAAAGAACATGTTTTTATTAAAAATATTATATTTAAATCAATTATATTATGTAGTTAAAAAAAACGAATCTACTCACATGTTTAATTTTTTTATTATTATTTATTTTTATACATTTTTATTTATTTTTCTATATTTTATCTATTCTTGTACATCACTCTGTGTTCACAGCCTCCTCTTGGGGTTTATTCGGTTGTCTTGTTTATATTGCTGTCTGTACATATATCATATAATTATTGTATTGACCAAATCTTTATTTCAATAAGTAAGTAAATAAACAAATAAGCCAATAAATAAATAAATAAATAAATAAATAAATAAATATACATCTTTTTTTTTAATATGATGTGAAGGAGACATTTAATTGAATCATTCCTTGCAAATTAAACACGGTTTATTAAACCATACCAGTGTATGGTATAAATAAATAAATAAATAACCCTACTTAACCTATATCATAACTATAAACACTTACTAATAATATATACGTATAATTATTTTTAGACCTTTCCCTAATTTAAACCTTATAACCCGTTTTTTTTTATATATATATAAAAATATATAAACTTTATATTTACTGTGATGAGTACTATATCCAACCCAAGTTTATATTTCTCGTGTGTTTTCAAAATGTTTAACTGAACTGATTTTGTTTTAAATTTTATTGAATTTAAAGACCGCTAAAATCGATGAAAGCGCTTCCGGGTGAAAGGTTGCGCGTCATTCCAAGATGGCTGCTCCCATGGAATTGTACTGTTGGAAAGGGGACTACGGCTTACCGTCGGTCGATGTGGATTGTTTAACTGTGCTGGTAAGAATATTTCTCAAGTTAAAATAAAACAGACAACAGAACGCTGGTTGAACGGACTGTTCTGCGTTTCCGGCGTCTTAGAAAACAATGATTTTGATGTGTATTGTGGTTGTGAGCAGGAAGCGCCCTGAGCTTCTGACTCAGTAAAGACACCATTATCAGATATAAAGGCGAAATCACTCCGCAGTCGTTCTACAAGTTGGGAAATGAAGTGTGGGAAATAAAGCACTGGGCCAGAGCAGTTTCTCTCCGGTACACAGCCATGTGAGAATCAGATCCCTGAGTTACTGCAGCAGTGACCTGCATTTAACTCTGAATGCCTCATGGGAACTGAATGGGAATTTAAACTCCTATTTCAAATACAAGCTCGCTACATTGGGTATAAAATCAAACTTAAGCGTATCAGATAGGTGGGTGGGTGAGTGGATGGATGGATGAATGAATGAATGAATGAGTGGATGGAGGAATAAATGGATTAATGAGTTTCCACGTGGCGACACGGTGGGTAGCACCGTCGCCTCCCAGCAAGAAGGTCCCGGGTTCGATCCCCTGGTGGGGTGGGGTGGGGTGGTCTGGTCTGGTCTGGTCTGGTCTGGTTCGGGTCCTTTCTGTGTGGAGTCTGCATGTCCTCCCACAGTCCAAAGACATGCACGTTAGGTTGATTGGTGTCTCTAAAGTGGCCCGAGTGTGTGCGTGTGCGAGTGAGTCTGCCTTGCCCTATGCTGCTGGCTAGGCACCGGCTCCCCCGTGACCCTGAAAAGGAATAAGCGGCCAAGAAGATGAATGAATGAGTTTCCACGCTTAGGCTGAAGGTTTTTCCCACCTTAGAATGTAGGACCAAATTTAGTTCCTGGAACCTTCTCAGTTGCTGCTCCTGA
>JAOVVG010000011.1:16772905-16782959 GCA_028566375.1 Leptodoras nelsoni
ATAATAAGAGAGCGCTTATCGACTGAGGTGTTAATATACAGCGTATAGCTTTGTGCAGACAGACAGACCGGCCTGTCCTTCATTTAAACAGATTGAATGATTAGATTTAATTTACAGGTTTGTGTTGGCTCTTGTACTTTTTTCTATTCTTAATTAATGCCAATAAGAGTCACTGGCCAGTCTTGGTCACTTGTGTTAAGCCAAAGTGAAGACCTCAGTTTTGATAAACAAGTCATCTCTGTGGTAAAAGCAGTTTCCTTCAGCTTCAAGTTTCTTTCCTTTTCCAATCTGGAGAAAGTTATTCATGCTTTTATTACTTCTAGAATGGACTACTATAAGACTTTACTTATTTGGAATAACCACTGTTTATCCTGTGTTTATCCGTGTTTAACCACGGTGCTTTTTTGTAAAATGTTCTCAATGACACTCTTAGTAGTGAACTAGCATAACTAGCATGAGGATGCATTTCTCTTACAGAGACTCCAAAGCTTTTAGAAGTTGCTCTGGATAAGGATATATCTGATAATAAGGATAAAGCCATCTGCTAAAACCTGTAAAGACTATTTAAGCTTTCTGTGTAAATTCACACACAGGGGCATGAGAAGGACATGAACATTTTCCTGAATACCAAACGTAGGCTATATAGCGCGTATAAATGGTTTGTACGCGTGACGTGTGAGGCGTTTTGGGTTCTCCTTGTACAATAAACATATATAAATATGGAAAATATGGATTCGCCTTCAGTTTCTCTTAGTGCAGCTGAAACACATTAGAATAAGGTTCTGTGCTACTTTAATTATGGTCTAAAAAGAAAAAGCAAACATGGGATGTACTTGTGCTCATGATTGGATGGTTCCTGTCAGCATGTTCATGCTTATAAATGGAAACAGGTGAATTGTGACAGTGTAAAGGAGACATTTTTGTTTTTGTTTGTTTGTTTCAGTGAGACCGGAAACATGGTTATAGACAGAGGCTACTACTGACACGGGGGTGGAGGAAGAGAGCGGAGGGGGAGGAGCGTAGTGCTTGTGCACCTGGGGAATCGCTGTACGGCACGCCGCGAGGCTCAAACTTCATCAATGAAACAAAAAGCGCAACGCGTTGTCGTCTCCGCTGTCAGTCTGCGGATCACAGCGCAGCGAACCGGCGCTGGGATTCAAACCGCACGCTGAAGGAAGATTTCAGCTGCTCTGTGTGTCTGACGCTTTGTGAAGAGCGGACTGTGATTGTTCTCTGGACAGGGAAGGGAAGATCAGCTGGATTTGAGCAGTCATGTCCCGGAGGAAACAGAGTAACCCGCGCCAGTTCAAACGCCACAGCGCCGCCAGCACAGGTCACTCTTTATTTATTTATCTCTTTATTTCTTTCTCTATCATCTTTATCTTTGTGCATGGAGGTATAGCTCTTTATTTGTCTTAGATGTGCGTTTGGGGCATATAGCTGTGTGTGAGTGTGTGTGTGTGTGTGTGTTACTTTTGGCAAATTACAGAAGGACATTAACTTTGTAAGTATAATAATGATAATAATAATAATAATAATTAGTATTATAACAACACTACTACTACGAATATTATTATTATTATTATTATTATTATTAATAATAATAATAATAATATTATTATTATTATTATTATTATTAATATTATTATTATTGTCATTATTATTATTATTATTATTAATAATTTGTTTTCCTGGTGTTATTTATCTTTTTCTTTGTATAAGACATTTTAAGGTCTGTTAATGCAAAGGTTTGCATCCCAAAATGACACCTCAACAGGATTTAACAGGATTAAGGATTAACAGTACACCTAATCGTAAATAAACTTAAAAAAAAGTAAACATAACCATTTTGATGACCTTTATCTCAGAAACAGAAAATATTTCACTATTGTTTATTTATTAATAGTCTAAATAATAAAATAATAAGAAATGTAAATGTTGTAAACGTTGAAATAATAGGTAGCATCACTGGGTATACATCTTATTCGTATTTAGGCATTTTAAATAAAATAATAAAATAATAATAATAATAAGAAGAAGAAGAAGGAGAAGATGATGATGATTTGTACTGTAAGGACCAATGATCTAAAAGCTAATCAAACACATGACACATGCACCTTCCTATATAAAAGATACATACTAAAGTGACAAACGATAAACCTGACTTCCAGTGTATTAGTCAACCATATTGCATTTATAAATATATATATATATATATTAAAAATGATAATATATAAGTTTGCTCTGGCCTTGTCCAGCTGCTTCATTTGTTGTCATTTTCACCCATAGCTATACAGATGTATATGGTATTCCAGTACATGTAAATAAGTTATTACTGGACCTATGGTATAACAAACGTTGTTACCTTAGAAGTATAATTAGTATATTAGACATTATTTTAAATCAAAACCCTATAATTATCACGATTTGTCGATTATGAGGTCAGCCCCTGGGTTTTCTTGTTAATTTTCTAAAGCATGTGGAAACTCTTCACCACTCACAGCTCCATCACAGTTATTACAAAGGACAAAAAGGTCATTATGTAGTTCTTGTTTTTTTTGTTTTTTTTAAATCTCCTTCCAACATATTGCCCTGTTATCTAAACCTCGCCGATTGCCCCAGTATTTTCATATTTTGCCTATTCTCTGTGGCGTCCCTCTGGTGCACAGATAAAGAGTGAGTGCTGAAAGAGCTCCATTAATTTGCCCTGATGACTGCAGAGATAAGGACAGATAATGGACTTGATAAAGCGGGTGTGCGTGTGTGTGTGCGTCTGTGTGTGTGTGTGTGTGTGTGTGTGGGAACAGAGATATCATCACACGTACGATTATTGCCATTAAAATTCCAGCCCTGCAATCTGTGCCGCACTGATAATCCTCTCCGGACGATAAGACAAAGGAAATCTTCTCCCTTTATTAGGTCTTCTGGATATTCTGATAATATAGTGATAAATTTTTGTATTTGTCCTGACCCTCGTTTTTTTTTCTTTAAGATCTCTCTTTCTTTTTTTTCTCTCTCTCTTTTTTCCTCCATCTGGAATACCTATGAAGTGATAGGGTCATCTGTTCTGCTTTACTCTGGCTTCCACTCCCCTTAACCTTACCAGGATTGGGGTTTTATTGTAATAAGAGTTAGATCTGAAAGGCAGATAGTGAGCTAGGAGCATATTATCATCTCTTATCAGTTCTTCTTCACTCCATTGAGCTGAACCAGCTGTTATCTCCCCCCCCTCATCGCCCCGTTCCTGACTGGCGGGGCTGTAAATTTGCCCCCCTTTGGTGGGATAAATCTATGGCAGTGGATTAAGAGAGTGTGATGAGGGAAAGCACTGCGCCTTCTTCCTGAGAGAAAGAGCAGATGTGACTGTCAGCCCCTGTTTCATATTCATGCTGATGAGATTCTGACACAAAGACCACGACGTGTAGCACTTAAGCTTTTATCGTGGATTATGATAAAGTCAGAGCACCGTACTAACAACTAACTACATACGAATAAGTATTGCATTAAAGATACACAAACTTTGTTGTTCTGCTACGAATAAGTCATAAGAAGATAAAAACTGTAAATCAATAAAAAAAACGTAAAAATTATGATTATATATTATATATAATTATATGATTATTATTATTATTTATAATAATAATTATTTTATTTATTTGTTTATTATTTATTTAAATTATTATATAATTTTTATATCATTATCTTTGCTATAATTATAGAATTATACAATTATTTATCTATAATATTAATTATAAAATGATTAAATCTATCATATAATATTATATAATTTTTATATCATTCTATTTGTGTATAAAATTTTTTTCATGATTTAATCATTTAATTTTGTGATCACATTTCGATATAAAGTTTCCATCAGCTGCAGACGAGCATTTAGATTTTATTCATTATTATATTATAGTGCTAAATAAATAAAATTCTCCATTCTGATTGGTTAAATGGTGTTGATTCGTTTCCTATAACAGCACGCTCCTCGTAATATGTCAATAACACCTTAATAACACATGTAATAACACCTTCAATGTATCTGTGTGACAACTGTAAATGAATTAAATGTTTATCTATAAAAAAAAAAAAAACCCGCAATGCGATTTTTATAATGCGGAATCGATCTTGATGTGCAGATTTATTCTAAAACTTCCCAGTTAAAGGCGTCTCATCTATGAGACGATCGTACCTCATCATCCCCTGTCGTGAAATATACATTATGACAGAAAAAAGTTGTAGTATCAGAGTAAAATCCTTTAATAAAATGGGAAAAAAAGAGTGTGGTTCAGTCTTCAGTACATTTTGCTCTAAGATATTTTTGGTTGATGGTTATTTCACTAATACATTTCTTGGTTCATGTGTTCATTTGAATGTTTTACAGTATAAATAGCAAACAAATGTAATTTACGTGCATGTCCGATATTAGTCTATTATGCTTATGTTATAAAAGAGTTATAAAGCCAGCACACTAGACAGTTCAGACGGATCATGATGATGTACATGACAGTTAATTAGATGATTTTTATTTGTCAGCTCTGATGCAGCTTCCTACATGACACTGTCAAAAGACTGAATTGTTCAGAGGTTTCAGAGTTTCAGAGAGAGAGAGAGACAGAGAGATGAACTACAGAGGAAAAAGAAAAAGTAATAAATCGCAGATGGACGTTTATGTTAAAAACATTTTCAGAAAATAATAATAATAATAATAATGCAAACTGATTATCAGCATACACCGACTCTCCAAAAGTGGACTCCAAACAAAAATGACTCAAGTATAATTTCTGGAAATTACAATCTCTGAATAAATTATCTGAAAGCAGTGCTGAGGTGAAGGAACTGCTGACAGTGTGGAAGTGTTTTAGTTCAGACTATTAGCTTAGCGAGGCAAAGAAAAAGAAGAACTGGTGTTTTGTTTCACTCATAACTCCTAAACACTGCACCTCCTCCATGTGTACATGGAGATTTAGCACAGCAGAGCGAACACACATTTTTCTGAGGTAAAGTTTTTTCTGACTGTGCTTTATTTGGTGTATTATATAATAATCATTGCTGTACAGTATTACTGAGACCGTGTCCTGATATTAGACTGAACATAACGTCCTCCATGCTTTAGGACGCTTCGTAAAGGATTGCTTTACATCCCCAGAAGACAAATGTCTTTACGCTGCTATCCAAAAAGGCTACGCTGTATTCTCAGGAACGCAGAATATCACGGTTTATCCCACAACCCATTCTCGTCCCCCACCTCAACCAGGTAGCAGCAAAACCTCTTTCTCTCTTTCTTTGTGAATCTTTTCTGTCACTTTGCTGACATACGGCTGTCAGAATATGATGAGTTTCTTTCATTATTATATCCTTTCCGAGACATCAAGGTTTGTCAGCTCATCTTTATTCCGCTTTATTTTTTTTTTTTTCAAAGCCTTTTTGATTATCTTCATCTGCCAACTGTCAGCGCTCCGTCTCTGTGAGATCGGCGTAATATAAAGCGGGGTTATTGTGTGCCAGCTTTCTCAGCAGCATCTGTTCGGCACTAATGAGCTATGAAGTGCTGTGGCTCACTGGCCTACGAAGCAGGAAGGAGATGGATACGAGAGCCAGAGGAGCCAACTGTTTCTCTACGCTTTCATAAGCACTCCAGTGTCTTTTTTTATGAGTCACAACAGTGGAGTGTATCAGCGTTAGAAAGTGTAAGACATGGATCAAACTCAGTCAGGTTTTAATGTAACATCCACGCTTAAAAGAAAAATGCCTGACTATTGGACTATTGAACTATTGCCATGCAGCATTACAGGAAAACTCACACTAAATACTCTATGTGTATATTGAATACTACAGCAGTTAGATCTAGTCCACTAATTTGATTGGACGAGTGTCATTGCAAGAGTGCTGATATTTAATATAACTGTATTGGGATGTTTCAAACTGTTCATCACTGCATAAAATTCCATTCCATATCTAGCAACAGTCCCACTGAAACAGTTACAACAGTAGAGCAAGTGACATCATCAGAGATACATTTTTTAAGTCTATGGGGCTATGACGTGAGTGTGGCTTCTTCGGGATCTGTTTCCATCTCTGAGCAAAAATAAACGAAGTATTTGGCCGTATTGCGTCTGAAATGCTGCTTAGGCTATACTAATTTCTTATTCATTAAACTGGTGAAAGCAATACTGCAGTCATTGCAGTTATACCAAATATCAGTACGGCTGTGATTAGCTACCGCCTCGTACATACAGCCGAGTCGATGTGCAGTATAACTGCTGGATTCTGGTGTGACTTTGTTGTTTCATGCTGTGTATACAGTATTCCACATTGTCTAAGCGTTTCATTCCTTTTATATGACATTTATAGTTGCGCTTAGTGTCTGAGGAAACAAGTTGTCCCTTGTATTGTATGAACCCACAAACGCCTGTGATCGGCCAGTGTCACTCCAACTGACATGCGAGAGAGAGTATGCTGCCCCTCCCACCCTGAGAACACGGCCAGTTTAGCTCTCTTGACTCTCAACTCTCAAACTAGCAATCTCCAGATGATAGGGCAAAAGTGTAATGAGTTACAGCATAACGACCCATTCTAGCTTTTTACACAGATGTTAACATTAAATGTAAGTAAGATGTGTCGTCTTTAAAAAATAGAGACCCCTTCCCATACAGAATCCCGACAGTCCAGTGTTAATCCCATGTTTAGCATGGTTGTGAGAATAGTGAATAGCGAGTGGTAAAACCAATCCAACTGGAACGTATTCAGCTGTTCGATGTCCTGGTGTCTTGCACATGGCATCCCAGCATGGTACAACAATTATAAGATTATTTTTAACAGAGTTTACTCACTGACGTTGAGCTTCAGTAGATGCACTGTCGGTGATTCTGATGATCAGTGATGCCCAGAAGATGGATGTTTATCGCTCACCTCATGGCCTTAATAAAGACAGAAAGTTACATTATGGTTAAAATCTTTAACACTGTCTTGGCTTAACATCATCACGTTGGGGGAAAACAGGAAGAAAGGATGTTTATTTGACAGCCCTTACTCACTATCAGGGATGTCCAGCGAGCAGACATTTATCACTCACTCCATCATTGAACCAGGAAGCTCAATGCTGATTGATTATCAGTGCTTCTAAATAGAAACAATGATGCAATCGTTCAGTCTGGGTTACACATCAAAAGACCTGGCTTTCAGTCATTGGTGGCTTTGAAAGTACTAGACAAAGCATGGATTTTCAAATCGAACCTTTCTCATGTTCTTGTGAAGAAGCGTGTCAGGGTCATAACGATGAAGACTGTGTCTTTAACTATTCACTATTTCTCTGCTATCATGTAATGCAAATGAACTTTGAATATCTGTAACCAGGTTTGATGTATGCATGGTGTGAAAATTGGAAGGAGGTCCTTTACTATTTACAAATTAACATTAGCATCTCCCTCAAACATTTATTAACTTCGCCTTGGCTTCTGCTGTGTGTCTGAGGTAAATAGAAACCAGAGTGCTGACAAATTGCACTGGATTTTGCAACATTTTGTTCTAGCTGCTTTGCATGCCAGGTGGTTTTAATCTTTTGGCATGATAGCTAGTTAGCAAGCAACTATACCTTTGTACAGCAATATTGGCTACAAACGGATTTAGCTATTTAGATATAATTGTTCTGCTTAGCGGGAAGTAGTTAGCAAGCTAGATTTTTGAACATTTTTAGCTAGTGAGCAAGCTCCATGTAGAGTTTGATGGAAGTCGACTGTCCACGTAACTGTAGTTAAAAAGAGATTGTATAATTATTATAGACAGAACGGATTAGGCGTTTATGAACAGGGTTGGGCTGGATGTTTAGCAATGCAGGGAAGACAGTACAGCCAGTTTTATTATCTCCGAGCAGTCCAGTCATCGTGAAGTATAAGCAACTCTGAAGATCTTTGAAATGTAGCTAGGTGTCAGTTAGCAAAGATTATGATTTCTCTCTGTAATCGCATCGGTAACGCTCGACCCTAAAGCTGACATAAAGAAGCAGACGATGAGGCGTCATTGTGCTGATACAGCAGACTGGAAAAGACAATGAATAAGAAAAAAAAGCTTTATTATGCTGCAGCGTTTCAGCTTCTATTCATTTCTCTGCTGCTGTGTAATCATTCCTCCTAATCTCATTTACAGATACAGGAAAACAAAGAGAAAGAGAGAGAGAGAGAGAGAGAGAGAGAGAGAGAGAGAGAGAGCAGGAATTATGGGAACCCAGAGATCACTGATGGGAGAATCATATCTTTCAGTGCATATAAGCATATTTTGAAGGGAAGATGTACAAAATTTTAACATGATTAATTTTCTAAATGGGAATACTGAAGTACCAGAAAAACTGGTATAGCAGTTAGTACTCGGTAGGTCCTCCACAGGATCTTGGAGGGAACGTTGCACAGACTTCACTCTAATGTCGGCCCCAGGATTGAATTCCAATGTTACTTGAGGCAGTGATGCACGTCTATCACGAGTCTTCTTACAACCACGCTGCTGTCGTAAGTTCGAGGTTTGGCCAGAATTCTTGTAGTCACAGTTACACCCTTGAAATGCTCATACGTGAAACTCCAAACTTTGCTTCTATCTCCGAAATGCTACGACCCATCGCACGAGCTCCGACTATTGAACTGTGCTGAAAATAGTGATAGCTTGCCATTCTCGTGGCGGAAACAGCTCTAGAAACTTCCATAGATATCTATTGCTTTATATACGCACTGGCGGACACAATGAATGACGTACATAGGTGGCATTGCTGTGTATTTTGCGTAGGCTACCAGTTTTTCTGGTACTTCAGTGTAAACTTCAGAATTGGGGGATTTTGCAGGTATAGGTTACATTTGAAACATGCATTTTAACATCACTTTGTGAAATGGTCTATCGTCATACTGCTACTTGTGTTTCTAGTAATTGTGCCCAAATTGTCAGTACTCACTTTATCCTGGTCAGGGCTGCGGTGGATCCAGATGCATTGGGAGTGAGGTGGGATAGGCTGGGACTCCAGTCCATCGATTTAGCTTTGCCAATCCACAAACTGACATACTGTTTTTGGGAGGTAGAAGGAAACCGGAAAACCTAGAGGAAACCCAGAGTGCACACAGAGTAACACATGCTCACAATCAAACCCGGAGCTATAAGACAGCAATGTGCACCATGGTCCTGCCCTGGTTAGCCCTCTAGATATGTAATACTTTATTTTAAGTCTCAGCCAGCTTGTGTAATGTAACAGCAGATAAACAGAAATAGGGGCCACTGCTGAGCCTCCAATATCCAGATTTAATTTTTAAACAGAACAGTTAAACCAGTATGATGTATATAAGAGTATTGATTCTGGGCCTGTGTTGCTACTTAACATATAAATATTGTATATGTTAAAAGAGTTTTATTCTAGGTAGCAGTGAAAATTCATGACGATCAACTGAATGCTGAATGTGAAAAAGGGACACCAACATCAGAGGTCCAGGATTCACCAGGATTCATCCCTTAGCAGAAGCATCCTCATCTCTGTCTGTCTGTGTTAGCGAGATCTAGGCGTCATGCCACCGAGGCTGAGGCGTCCGTATCCTGTGCCAGAGAGCCCTGTTGTGTGATTGATGCAGTGTGTGTTAGTGCCTGCACAGGGAAGCATGGAGAATCAAAATTTCTTGCATATACTCTCACACAGACACAGAATCCCAGGGTTTGACTTCTACCTCAGAGTTTTTGAGTATTGCTAGTTAACAGCTAGAACCACACATTAGCGAGACTAGCAATCAGCTAGAGTAAGAATTGTGTGATTAAATGATCATCTCCTGCTAATCTCTGCTCCAACAGAACAATACATTGCTTATACCGTAATCAAGCTTTCCTGAAGTTCAGAGTTTTCTGAATACAGCTACGTGCAGCTTAGCATCAGTAAGATTAGCTGGAAGCTGCTTCACTAGCTAGCCACGTTGTCATGTTGTTATTTTACAAGGGTGAATATGTGAATGTGTTTGTATTTCTATATAATGTACACTCTCACTCTCTCACTCTCTCTCTCTCTCTCTCTCTCTCTCTCTCTCTCTATCTC
>JAOVVG010000011.1:16820903-16834185 GCA_028566375.1 Leptodoras nelsoni
ATGTGATTAATTTCGATTAATTAATTACAAAGCTTCTAATTAATTAGATTAATTTTTTTAATCGAGTCCCACCCCTAATTTTTAGACATTTGACATGATCATTCCTGATGGAATATTTTCCAATCATCATGATCATCATCATTATTATTATTATTAATTAATTATTATTATTATTATTATATTCATCTTCAGCATCATCACAAAGTCACAAGGTATTGATTAATCAACGCACTCGTTTTAATAACCTATTGTTTCTATAGCAACACCTCATTCACAGGGACGTTCCACATGATTTAAGAATAATAAAAAAGGGATTCAAATGTGCTGTTGTTTGACAAAAAATAAATATAAATATATACAGATAACAGATTTAGATCTAGTACATTATAGATATAGCTTTTAATATTTAATATTAATGGAAGGAGTCTCCAGTGTCAGTAACTTCAACCACTGGAAGGTCTTCAGGATGAAGGAGTTTGTGCTGTGTGGTTGTTTTTGGGGGTTTTTTTGGTCTTAACTCATAACTCATGACAGGAACTTGGTTGGGAAGACAATCCACAATATTAAATGTGACTATAATTGATAAAAGTAAAATTTGTCATTTGATTGCTGTGGAACAGGAGAAATGAAACATTTGGGATGGTGTGATAGGAAAGTAATCAGCTCTAAGATGGCAAAAGTAACTCAACTTCATCACACCACCCCGTTGTTGATTGTTATCCTCTGACATCACAACCCCATGTGTTTCTTTTTTTTTTTTTTTTTTACATAACCCATGTGTTTAACCTTTTCAGTGCAATTGATTTATCTTCATTTATTTTGTCCATTCCAGCATACAGAGGCTGATTCACTCTTACTCTTTGTTCATGATACTTATCTTTGATTTTTGTTGGTTGAAGTTATCGATGATCACACCGATGAATAAATTGAGGGTGAAGAAGGACCCGAAGATGATGAATATCACAAAGTAGAGGTACATGTAGAGGTTAACCTCATATACTGGTTGGTCCTCCACCTAGTAAAAGAGGTGAAAGTGACAAGAGCATGGAAAAGCAGGGTTAAATGTAACACTTCCTCATTGTATTCATTCTTTATGCATTAAGATTTAAATGTAAAATCAGCTAATATCAGTTGCAGAGCTGGCATGTGTAGGATGTCACTCCCAAACCTTGTATTGTAGGCTAAATAATTATTAATCATATGCCAAGTGCTTGAGGAAACCAGTCCAGTGTTTCCAGTTCCTCTGAAGACTGACGCTTACCTGACGAGAATCTACAGCGGCATACATGATATCCATCCAACCTTTAAACGTTGCCTGAACAAGAAATTAAGATACATCAGAAATACATATTCACTAACCATACTCCCCTCCATCCATCTATTCAGCCATCCATCCAACCAGCCCTGTAAGAACACTCACCACTTGCAGCAAGGCGAGGTAGCCCATGGCCACGCTATCGAAGTTGACCTTGGTGTTCATCCACCGCACGTCACTGTTATTATTCATTATCAGTTCGAAGCATTCGGTCTTGTTGTTTACCACGTCACTAGAGAAATACTCTTCAGAGGTTACGTTAAAGCAATGGTAGAATTTTCCAGCAAACAGGTTAACACCCATTATGCTGAAGATCAGCCAGAAGATCAGACACACCAGCATCACGTTAAATATGGAGGGGATGGCTCCGACCAGGGCATTAACCACCACCTGAGGACATTCACAAGAATTCAAAACCACTTTTAAACATACAGGACTGTGCTAAAGTCTAATGCGCCCTATTGTTTTTAGGTACAACTTTTCTTCATTACTGAGTCAGTACAAAAAGATTTTATATTTCTAAAGGTTACTTTTCCAACAAGAAATGAAATGTTACACAGAAATGTTTGTATGTCAGTAATGAAAGCAGTAATTACATAACAGAGCACTTTTCAGACAAAAAACACAATGAAGGCTGCTGGGTTTAGTATGCACAATAAAGAAGTAAGTCTCCAGAAGAGCTGTGGCAGATTCTCCAAGGCGCTCAGTGACACTTACAGCTGATTACTGTACAGTACGATGCAGAAGTCTTAATAACGCACACGCAATGACTCGCTGTAAAGCAAAGGCGCCTTCAATGTTAGAATAACGAAGATGTTTCTACAGAAAAGAAAACACTACTAAATAAAGTGCAGTAAACAGTAATAAACTACAGGAAGTCCATATATGGTGTGCCTTTTTCTTAAATGCTGTTCCCAGGTGTTTCATAATGTGTGCGGAAAGTAGCTTTTAAGTATTACTAAGCATCTTGGAGAATCTCATAGCTCTTCTGGAGACTTTGACTGTCACACTTCCTTATTATTTTTGCATGTAAAACCCAGCAGCCTTCATTCTGTTTTTGTCTGAAAGATGATCTGTGATGTAATGTCTTGCTTTTGTTACAGACATACAAACATTTTTGTGCAACATTTTACTTTTTTGTTGTAAAAGTAACATTTGGAAATATAAAATCTTTTTGTACTGACTCGGTAATGCCCACAAATAACAAAATTTGTACCTAAAAACAAAAAGGTACTGTCCATACAAGTCAATTAAACACTAGCTATAAAGTGCCCCTTCTTGGAACAGGTTCATGTACAAGTAAATAAAGTCCACTACACTGAACCTACAATTGTGAATCTCCCACTGCTGCTGTCTGTGGTTCCACATCAACATCTGAAAGATCTGCACTTCCCAAAAACAGTCTGGATGCTGCAGACTTGTACCTGCTGTAATCATAAAGACCTGAATGTCCTGAAGCTCATCTCAGGACTGTTAGTTACAATCTGCCCATACTTTCCACTCTGCTTACCAGTGCACTGCCTGTAATGTTTTCTAATCCCACTGTCTGGCGTCACTCAAGAGAATGGCTTCCCATTTCAGTCCTTGCTTCATTAAATCTACTGGGTTTCATTAAATCTAGCTGCTTTGTGTCAGTGTCTGTCATTAGCTGAATTACTGTACATATAAAATCGATTAGAAATAAATTGATCGTTCTGACAAAGAGGAAATCTTGTACTTGCCCTCATTCCCTCAAATCTGGACAGGGCGCGAAGCGGTCTCAGAGCCCTCAGGGTCCTCAGGGATTTGATGGCTCCGAGGTCTGAGTAACCCAGAATGTTAGCCGTCAAGCTGATCAGGGAGACCTGTGTGATCATTTGGCCATTTCATTAGATATAAGAATTATTACCAAAAAAATGAAGCTAAATCATATTACTTTACTTTAATTTAATAATAATATCTTCAGCTTAATAATAAATATTACAAATGATAATACTGTATATACAAGTCCAATTAAAAGCCAATTAAAAGCATGCATAATCAAATTTTAAATAATCTACTTTCAAGGTTAAATCAAATTAAAGCAGGTTCCTGGTGAAAATCTAAACATCAGGCAATTAAAGCTTTACTCAGCAGCAGCAATGTCTGAGACAGTGGGGAGAGACGAGCAGGATCCAGCATTTAATTTCATTTCAATGTTCTGCTCTTACTTGAGTAATTGTCATTACTCTGTAGACTTATTATTACAGTGGTAGTGCTTTTGCTCATGTAAGTGTGTTTAGCATTTTTTCCCACCACTGTCATTACTTTCCATTCACTGCTACATTAGTGATTATTCATTTTAAAGATATTGCCTTCATAAGTGGCTTAGTTTTGTCATCTCCATAGCAACCATTGGAGCATGTCTTTTTCTGAATATCTAAAGGAATCACTTCCTATAAACACTGCCCATTAGGTTTACTTTGACATGCTAAAATAAAGACATACGTCAACAATGAGGAAGTCCAGCCAGCACCAAGCGTTGGTGAAATAGATCTTGAAACCATACGCCACCCATTTCAGGAGCATCTCGATGACAAAAACATAGGTGAAGACCTGATCTGCGTACTCCAGAACGATTTTAATCACTCTCCTCTGCTCGATGTAAATATCCTCAAACGCCTGAACAGAGAAGAAGAAGAAAGCATAAAAGAAAGCAGTCTCCAAAAACAGCCTTTCAGAGTACATGAACACGTTTCTCTCTTTAACTCACCAGGGCACCACTGCTGAGGAGAATCATGAAGATGATGAAAGTCTCGAAATAGTTGTGCTCCACAATGGAGTAACAGGTCTTACGGATTGTCCACCATATCTTTCCTTTGCCCTTGGTGATGTCTATGTCCAGGCACGGGCAGCATCTAATGCATTCTTTAATGCAGGAGTTAAAGCGTAGACAAACCAGGTCTCACTCAGATTCCATTACACGATGCTACTTTAGAAAACTCTGCTTTAGTTCTAAGGTTAATAAAATCCAGTGCATTCTGACCAGCAGGTAGAAAGAAAATTACTACTACAACACTTCATTCTACATTATAGACAAGTAAGGCGACCGGTAAGGCGATTGCTCAATACCGCCAGTATGGGATGCCAGGCCATTACAGAGCACCAGGATATGGGGAATCCACCTGTATATTTACTGAGCAGCCTGTAAGTGCTTTTTAATAGTATGGTATATCAGGGGTAACCTGCTTCCCATTTGAAGACCCTGGAAGAAAACAGAGCTTAGTGAGTCTCACTGTCAGTGCAGCAGTCCACTGGGCTGAGGGGATCCGGTTCATCCTCTGAATCTGCCTCTATCACCTCTGGAGGTTTGTCCACGGTGCTGCAGCTGGACGAGTCGCCTTCATTTTTCAGCTGTCCGAAAGAGGTGTGAAACAAAAGATATACCTGTCAGATCATCTTCTGTGCACTCTCTCTCTCAGAGGTGAAAAATATAGACAAGATTCAGCGATGCAATATGCAACATGAAAACAGGGGCACTTGTGTAAAGACCTGACCTGAATCACTCCTTTATGTACTTGAATTATTTACATATAACGTGCCATACGCTAAACAACCCAACCAGATATCTATCTTTGTATTTATTTTTGAGCTGCTACTTTGTTTTTCCCGTACTATTTCTGTCCAGGTTTCTTAGCTAGAGATCCCGGGACATCTTGTACGAGAATATATCTGGCTTTACAGGCGCAGTTCAAAAGGAGTTATATTTAGCAGCATGAAGAAGACACTGTGAATGATAAGTGTGCTGCATAAATCCATCCCTTGGATTTGGACGGTATTCCTCTTTCACTGACGTAGCCACATGTAACTGAAGCTTAAGGAGTAAACATATCTGTCGGATAAAGCGCAGCACCATGCTGTTTATCCATTAGCATATTTCCAGCTGTCGTTTTTTTTGTTCGTCTAATTCCACGTGGTGAAAAATCTTTGAAGTTTATTTTACAGTAGAAATTCAGGCAACGTAGCATAACTAAATATTGCTTTTCAGGTTTTAGCTTTTGCCTGTTTCAATAGTAGTGAAGTAAAGCTGATTGCTTAGCACCACCGGCTCCACTTCAGCTATGTATCCCTTTCCCTGTGGAGAAACATGGCCGCCGGGGGTTATGCCAAGCATTCAGTCGTGCAAGAGTATGACATGTCAGCCGCGTAATACAACCCAGTTTGCAGACATACCAACAAACAGTTGCTTAATGAGTCAGGACTTATGCACCTCATTGAAACAAATGGTTAACAAAATATTTCACCTCAAGTGGCACTGCTTAGCTTTACTCATTTATTCATTATCTACCATGAACAGGCAAATGAAGTGAAAATTCTAGGTAGGAAGAATGAGCAAAAAAGGGAGCCCAAGAGGTCATGCGGCTGTTGGGCAGGTTAACTAATCATGCTGCGCTGGTGCTGTTTCCCACGCTCTGTCACTGTGACACCTGACCTCCACTACACTCATAAAACACTCCATGTTTCTCCATGATATCCACAGAATTTAAAAGAGCTACCCAAATATAATCCTATTCATTTTTGTTTTCTTATCCATCGCAGGGCTGTTAAATTCTCGATTACGATTGGTCAGAAGTTCTATTGGTTCTATAACTTTCACCTGATGCCATCACTAATCACATGTTCACATTAATGCGCTCATGCTGTCATGTTATTCTTTACTACTATAATTAACAAAAAAGTTAATAAGCTGTTTTCAGCAAATTATTCTCCAGAAGGAGTCTCCGGTTTGTTTCAGTGCTTTGTAACAGACTTCCACTAGTACGTTCTTACTAAACTGATCAGTTAGGACTTACCTTAAAGTGACTACTGCTATAATGTAAGTGATAACTAATCACATAAATTGTAATAATTGGTGCTACACCAATTGTTGTATATTGATGTATTTCTGGCTCTGTTACACTATGTGGGGTGTTTGTTACACTGGCATGGTTTTCCTCCACTCGTCCCCTTAGACCAAAGCGTCATTACACCTCAAAACTCAATCACTGTTTTCCTATAATGAAACATTTCTCTCCTGGTGGGTGTGGTTTCTTCCAGGATGACTCCACCCCCAACCACAGGACACTTGGGCTCACTGAATGGTTTAATGAAAATAAAAATGATGTAAATCTCATGCTATAGACTTCAAACCCATTAGCTCTCTACCCAGTTGAATAAATGCAAAATATTCCTTTTGTTGATTTTGGAGTACTTTCTATCACCTTCATCAACACACCAAGTGGTTGAAAAACAGCGCTCATCACTCCAGTGCCAGCTGGGTACTTTGGTATCACACTTACACTAGTTTTTCCTTTCATTTTTCACCCACCTACCAGAGAAACTGCACTGGAATTAATGTATGAATTTAATTATTTGCATTTTAATGAAACCAGTGCAGAATATATACTGACTGGAACTGAGAAACTAACTATTGGATCAATATTTATTTGCATAATTGGCCAATTTTTCCTGCTGTGTTGAACTGTTCACTAGAAAAAACTCACATTCTTTCTCTCATCTATCTCTTCATTCTCAGAAGTGCTGTCATCATCATCATCATCATCATAGGGGCTTTCAACATCCGACTCTCCCTTTGCGATAGGAACGACAGCCATTCCAAGAGCACCATCAAGCTGTTTCAGCTCCTCCTTGGTTTCGTCTCCTGGCTCACCCGTGTCCCTGTGTTTCAGGACAAAATCATTTTCGTTCTTCTCTTCTTCCTTCGGTTTCAGGCCCAACAAATGCCTTACGTGTGTTAGAATGAAGGACTTGACCCAGTTGATGCCCCTGCTGATTCTTGACATGGCAATCTGCAGGTTGTTCATTTCAGCATCGTCGTCTGATGATGCCAGGTTGTCTCCACTGAAGGAGCTGAGCAGCAAAGCCAGGAAGAGATTCAGGACCTGCAAGAACCAGAAGCTATGTGTTTTTAATCAGTTCGCTAAAGCCAACCGTTTCAGTAGAACATGCTTCAGTAGCACATTTTTGTCTTAAGAAAAACGTATAATCATTTGGCTAATCTGTAATGTGGATTATTCTAACTGATGACCAGGGTGGTTCCAGGTTTTGAGCTTAGCTTATCTAAACAACAATTCGGGACAATTCTTAAAATAGACAGCCATTTTTCCTGTTCTTGCTGTTGAAAATAATATTTATTATCTGATATATATATATATCTCCACATGCCCGACATCCCAACAGTTCTCAGAAAAAGACTCTGTTCACCAGTTTCAGCATCTTATGGGATGAGCCATTTCCTCTTAGCTCTATGAATAGCTGAAACGGAAACCAGGTTACATTTATAGTAAATGCCTGGTTGATACTCAAAGTAAATAAGCCCCATGTATAATTAACTTCTAGTGAGAGGAACACAAGATCTACTCTACAGGATGTAAGGTCCATGACAGATCTGTCTTCTCAAGCACATCACCCACTCCAGCGGGCTTAGGGATATCACACAGACATGCAGGAGAGTTCCAAGCACGAGTGGCACGTCACAAGTTAATTACCTCAGAGAGACATGTCCAATGTGTTAGGGCTTTCAATGTAATGGATGTCACTGTTAGTATACAGGGCAGATGCTGAAACGTGTGTACAGGTTTCTTTGGCATGTCACTTTGTAGAACTATTTTAAAATTATTTGTAGGTATAATACCTTTGAGGATGGTGGGTTTATTGTTCATGCCAATTTAACAAAAATAGTAAGAATTGGTAGCTCAGTGTTTAAATGTCACTCTGGATAAGGGTTTCATCATGGACTCCTCAGGGCTCCATGAAACTAGATAAAAAAAAACAACATTCAGACAGACCCTGTTGCAAATAAATGACTGAGGTGATACTAACCACCAGGTTTCCAATCACCATGACCATCATGAAGACGATGATGCACATGGCCTGGCCTGCCACCTCCATGCAGTCCCACATGGTTTCAATCCACTCACCACACAGGATTCGAAAAACAATTAGGAAGGAGTGGAAGAAGTCTGTCATGTGCCAGCGTGGCAGTTCACAGCTCTCCGAGATTTTACAAACGCAGTCCCGGTAGTTCTTATCAAACAGCTGCATGCCCACCACAGCGAAGATGAAGACGATGATGGCCAGGACGAGGGTCAGGTTCCCCAGGGCACCCACCGAGTTACCAATGATCTTAATCAGCATGTTCAGGGTGGGCCATGACTTTGCCAACTTGAAGACACGCATCTGCAGTAAATATTAGTCACATATGATAATTAGCTTTAAAAGAAACATCGAAGAAGAAGTACCAGTTTGTAGTCAGATGGAACACCGTATACTGAGCCGACAAAGACTTATAATAAACCTCTAGAGATGATAGGACCACTGCAATGTTTGTAGAATAAATAAAAAGTTAACCTTATAGCTGTGTAACATTTTATATAATACATTCCAATCTGTTTCGAAAATGCTACATAAACATGAGGTGGCCTTGTAGAGAGTTAGTTGGGAGGTTGGATTAGATGGTATATATTGTATCTTCAGTGTGTGTCTTGTGTTTTATTACTGTTTATGGTTGTTGAGTTAGTCAGTTTGATAGCCGGAAAATGGACGCCAATCGTCTGGCCCCGCCTATTTCGTAGAGCGTCAGAAACCACAAATGTCTAAAGTCAGCTTCAGGTTGGTAGACCCAAGGTTAAAGCAGCAGGAAAGGCATATTAGGGAATAGTTCCATACTCATGACTTCCATCACCGAATCTATGCCGGTGTCTGTCTGGTTAAGGCAAGCAATTCTGTAGCAGCCAAGGTACTTAATCCTGAGCTTACCTACTCAGGCAAAATTACAGCAGTGGTTCCTTCTGTAAGTAACGGGTTATTTAAATAGAAATCACTTAACTGGTTCAAAAGTACACAGGCACTAGATGCACATTCCAGCACACTGACAGGCTGAGTATAGCAAGCTGTTGTAAACTCAGCTATTAAATAAAGCTGGGCCTATTGCTTCAAACATAATAAAGTGCAAAAATCTCCAATTGTTCTCCAGAAATGCCAACACCACACTATATGATTCTTCCCAGTTTCATGCTTTTTTTTGGCATTCATATGCTTCCTTGTTCTTTGGTGGCCTGAAATTGCCAACACAGTGCATATAATAAAAGTTTATGATCTTTTGCATCTTATAAACTTCGAGAAGAATCAGTTAGCGTAATGTCAGCTATTTACCAAAACAAAGGTGTGAAGTCCTCCAATAGGTTTGCTGTGCTCCAATCTCTCATGTCCAACTAAAACATCTGCCGAATGTAGGCCAAATTCTTCATTCTTGGTTCCATTCTTGTTTATTTTACATGAAATAGAGGGACTGGTGTAATGAGTGTCCAATCTTAGATGCTTGGACACGAGAAGCAATAAGTCTTCAATCAACTTAGCTAGCAGAGCTGCCTGGCTCACACGGCCTGGCCATTGCAGTAACATAATCTATGAATAAACTCATTAGCAAACCTAAACTGTCCGAAATTCTCGTATGCATCTGTTTATAAAGAGTTTATAGTAAACAATTACTTACAAGTCGGAAGGACCGGAGCACTGACAGCCCCTGCACGTTAGCCAAGCCGAGTTCAACAAGACTCATGGTCACGATGATGCTGTCGAATATATTCCAGCCAACCTGGAAGTAGTAGTAAGGGTCCATCGCGATAAGTTTGAGAACCATCTCGGCCGCGAAGATGCCTGTGAACACCTAGAAAGAAGTGCTCATGACTTAGTGGTTTTATTTGAGAGCGGTTTAGAAGATGTAAGTGGAATAAATTAGCGACAGATCATTTAGGCTTGCCTTACCAAGTTGCCAACAGACAAGACAGACTCAAAATCCTCGGTCATGGGATAATGTTCCATGGCCATAAACACAGTGTTTAGTACGATGCAGATAGTGATGCCCAAGTCGACGAAAGGATCCATCACGATGACGTACATCAATTTTTTGAATCTGATCCATGGTGTACAGCAGTCCCACTTTAGGAAAATGTCTGCAAACTTGTACCAGCATGGTGGACATGGTCTTTCCAGCTCTTCTAATTCTGAAAATTAGGAAAGGAAAAGTAGGTTTAAATAGGATATTAACATCTTATTTCATTTCATGCAAACAATAGAAGCATCCAATTGGACCAGCTTTTAACCCATAAATACAATATGTATCATTTTGTTGTTCATTATTCTATCAAATCTGTCAAATCATTAGTCATGAATAAATAAAAGATTTCACCTTCTAGTGTATGGCTTTCAGCGCTCACTGCACTGGCTTTCCTGTCGTTCTGGCCAGGTACTTCGATTAAGTCCATACTTCCATTTGATTTGGACATCCCTACAGGCTTCAAACACAGCAGAGATTGTATTTAAACAAATTGGACTGGATACAATTAGTTTTTTTTAACGGCAATTAACATTTTTTAAAGCAATCGATCAGCTGGACTTTTGTGAATACCAGTGTGGAATGAATCACTCAAGTGATTTACTTTCCTATAACAGCACATTGCAAAGTGTTTTATTCCTTATATACTATTACATTTTCCCCTTAAGGGACACCAGAGACATTTTCCATGGTAATTAAATGTTAAATAAATGTCTCCTAAGAGACTTTGTTATAGAAAATTCATTGACACCTTCCGACCAATCAGAATTCATGACAGGTCTGAATTTAATACAAGTAATAGCACTTATAAAATAAATTCACACGTGGACTATGTTGGTGTTTGAGCTTTACCTCTGTGTGTTTCAGGGCAGTGCCATGCACTTCATGATTCTCATCACACTCAGTATCATCAGCTTTCTTTCTGCTTGAGAGTGAGGTCATGCTTTGTTCCATCTTGACTTTTTTATGCTGGTCGGACAAATGAAACATAATATTGAAGTACTGCATTTCATGTCTGCAAAAAAACTTACCTTAAGCAACACATACTGTATGTTCACATATTATTTATTATTTAATACTGTATGTTCACATATTATTTATTATATAATATAATACTGTATGTTCACATATTTATTATATAATACTGTACGTTCACATATTATTTATTATATAATACTGTATGTTCACATATTATTTATTATATAATATAATACTGTATGTTCACATATTATTTATTATATAAACTTGCTAATCTTGGTAATGATATTACAAACCCATTTCCAGAAAGGTTGGGACACGTTCTAAAAATACAATAAAAACTGAAATCTGTAATTTGTTAATTCACTCGAAACTTTATTTAAGAGACAAAAAGACAAAGAAAAGATTTTAGTGTTTTCAATGAAAAACTTAAATCTAATTATTAAATATAAAGAATTTTAGAAATTGATGCTGACAAGACACTAAAAAAAACAGAGGCATGTTTCCACTGGGTCACATCACCTTTTCTTTAAATTATACAGATTTTTGCCCATTCTTGCTTTTTTTTTACAAGACTGGAGCTGCTGAACAGTCTGTGGTCTCTGTTGTCTGATTCTACTCTTCAGGATGCTCCGTACATTTTCAGTAGGAGACAGATCTGGACTGTAGGCAGCCCAATCAAGCCACTCTGTTGTAGCTCATGCAGAATGAGGCCTGCCATTGTCCTGCTGAAATGGACATTGGGTTTCCTTGGAAAAGATGTTCAAAATTCCAATATAAGCCTTTGCATCAATGGTACCTTCATATATATGCTTGCAAAGACTAAAACTGGTGGATTCTCCTTTTATATTCAATCTTGATGATCTCACCTAACCCTATGCGTCTTCTTTTTCCTCTGCCCAAACTTTTTTTGAGTGTCTTGCAGGCATCAATTTCTACATTTGTCTATATAAAAAAACCTGAATTAAGTTCATCAGTGAAAACACTGAAAATCTTCAAGTGAATTGACAAATGACAAATTTCAGTTTTATTACATTTTTAGAAAGTTGTCCCAACTTTTCTGGAAACAGGGTTTGTAAATGTTTTTTTGCCAAATTGTTCCAAATATCCACATTTACACACTGTTATTATTAATTATCCTTTATTTTCTACTGCAGCATCCACAGCGACACGCAAACTACGAATTTCCTTGTGCGTATGAAATTACAGTTCCTGAATCATTAATTGGCAAGTTGAAAAGGTTTCCTCAGAGTGCTCTTTAGTGTGAGCTTCATGCAAGCGAGGTTAATTAGTGAAACGAGAAAGAGTCTTATTGAGAGCATAGGCTTGCCTCAGATTGCATTTTGATCTGCTCCATGATCCTGGCATACTCCTCCTCCTTCTCTTTAGCTTCAGCTATTGTGGCTTCGTTCTGCTCCGCATACGCCATGGCCACCACAGCCAGAATCAGGTTGATCAGGTAAAAGGAGCCTAAAAAGATGATGACCACGAAGAAGATCATGTAGGTCTTCCCTGCTGCCCGGAGAGTCTGAAATACGAAAGATGGCATCAGCAGGTGACAAGAGATTCAGAATGCAGGAGGATGCATTAATATTCACACTATCTTCAATTTCTAGGGCATAACATTATAAAATGCCTGTTGATATGATCTTTCATGTGATATTACATATTACTCACATAATCACACAAGAAACGTTTTTTTTTTCAATAAGGGTAACTATCATCATCTGTTCTCTGCAGTGAGTATACAGTCATGTGCCCAGGCTTTTAAAAATGGAAATGGTTCAGTACTTACTGCATAACTGCACAGCTCCATTAGTAAAGCGTGACAAAGCAACATTAAAGAAAGGTGAGTGGAAGCATGTGGGCATATTAGCAAACAAGACTCAAAACAATGTGAATGTACAAACCAGCTGGAACAGGTTTTCCCAATAGTCTTGTGTCATGAGGCGGAAGAGGGAGAGGAAGGCCCAGCCGAAGTTGTCATAGCTGGTGTATCCGTAATTCGGGTTCCTCCCTGCTTTCATACACATGTACCCCTCAGGACACAGCCTGTCAATATTACAGTCAGCAGCTCAGTTATACACGCAGGTATATATATTTCATTTGTGTATATATATATATATATATATATA
>JAOVVG010000011.1:16865298-16886464 GCA_028566375.1 Leptodoras nelsoni
GGCGGTAGCGCGCGTTTGTGCGCGCTCACGCGCACCCCGTCTCTGCATTTACCTCAACTTAACTAACAGCTTTTTAAAATGCGGCGTTTTGTCAGGAATTAGCCTCGGGGCTTCTTTTAAAAATCTGTCGTTGTTAAGCGGTAATTCAGAGAGAGACAGAAGGGCGAGAGGCAGAGATGAGAGCATGTCTTTGTCACTTCCTCCACCTCCACGCCCATCCTTTCGGCTGCATCCTAAACGCTTCAGTCATGCTCCCTAGATAGGCTCACTACATGGGTGTGTCTCAAATAATCTCTCTGCAGATCTGCATGTGAAGATGGTACAATTTGCAATGATAAAAGCATTCGTAAATGAGCTCAAAAAGCAAAAGTCAGGGGATTTTCCTCTTCACTAAAAGTCCTTCACTGTGGATGATGCTGTGATGGTGGTGGTAAGTTTCTGTTCTTCACCCATCACACCATAGCAACACGTGCTTCCCTCTGAGACACGTCAAGCCACCAGATCTTTTCCAGCAGAGTCATGGGGCACGGGGAGGAAAGCGCTATCCGCCCTCTTCTGCATACACGAGCTCACAGACAACTGGGATTGGCTACAGCCTCTGTGACTGACACACACAGAGAGAGAGAGAGAGAGAGAGAGAGAAAGACTCTCTCTCAGACTCCTGGGATTCAAAATCACAATCTCCTGATGATGCGATGTAGGGCTGGGTGATATCATGATAAAGTAAAGGTTCATGAGATATCAGGGATATCACAAAATAAGATTTTTTTTTAAATTACGTAACTGATACATCACTATGACGCATCATGTAGCATTGAAATGTGTTCAAGTGTCATGATATGATATTTTCATCATACTGCTCAGCCCTACTGGGGTGTGTCGTTCACCTGGGAGGCTCCACATGGTCCAATGTGGGTTCATTAAAGGTACACCTGGTCACGTTTCCAGGTGGATGATACAGTAGGATTGTACGTAGTCATATATACTTCATACAAAACATCTATGACTCTAAATTGTGGTTCAAATGATTGCAGGAGTTTGAGGAGGATAGTATATTATATGTAATATAAAATATACATTCCTTCATCTGTAGTAAGGGCGCACACTTATTTTTCACACCTAATTGCCAAAGAGCTAAAATTGAATATTTAAATTTGCTCTAGACATCTTTGACTGGATAATACTAGTGTATTATAACGACAGGTTTGTTAGTATGGTAGTGTGTGGGCTGGGACGTAACTATGGTAACCATGGTAATCTGTTTTGGTGATGAACCGTCGTCCATGTCTGATGGATCGAGCTGGCTGTAGCCTTTATATAGAGAAACAGAGCACTACGTGCTGTAATAGTGTAAAGTTTTGAATGTAAGTAATATATTTATAAATCCTGTGCTTTATGGATGTAGATGTTTGGCCTGGCACACATCCTGGTTGTCATCTTCTAAATAACCATGCTTTACCTTTGAATATGAAGGATTGACTGCATAAAGGATGAGCTGCTCTATCGACATAATCTTTAGCTGAGTGTTGGGTGGTTTGGGATGCGGCTAGTGGCTTTTACAGCAGATTAAGGTAGGAAACCCTGTGGGATTTATTAGTGAAAATTCGAGAAGGAACACATGAGAAACAAAAAGCACAGGGTGTCACGTCTTAGCCTGAATGCTACGAAGTACGCAATAAGAATTCGCAAGTACATTAGGGACCACCCATGTCTTGTACATCCTATGTAGTACAGCAAACCGTTTGGGATCAAAATGCAGCCGGATTTAAATTTAGTCATGCATGCAGGTTTTTTATAACTAAAAGCAGACTCCAGCTCTGTGCAACTTCCTAATTTCCTCTCTATTTAATGCACTTATGTACGGTGCTTAAAGAGCACAGGACAAGAAGCAAAATTCAGCTCACTGCCCATGCTGCTTGGTAGACATTACAGTACAAAATACATTCTCTGGGCAATTATTTCTCTTCCTTATGTTTGTGGTGGCTGCTAATGAGACTCAGGGTTCTCTGTGCTTCATGCTGGAGTAGACAGTAAAAGATACTAATGCTGGGCTGATGATCAACTTTCATGCACCAAACTGTGATTAATGGTGTAATTCAGTGTTGTCAACACTTTTCAGAGTAAAGTAGCTAAAGCTGGATGACATCTTAGACTAATTCACCTGTTCATTTTTGTCACAATCATTGGTACATCAAATTAGAAATTAGGATACGTTAAAAAGGATGATTCTCACTTATAAAGCAGAATAGAATAGAGGTTTATCAGAATAGAAAATAAGTTTTGTTGTTTGTTAAATAATGTTAAGCATTTTTCAGTATAATTTGCATTTACAAAATATTCCATATTGAGTCAGGAATACATAAAAAAAGGTGATCAGTGATTGGTGAACAGTGGTGATCAGTGATTGGTAGTTGGTGAACAGTGGTGATCAGTGATTGGTGGTAATCAGTGATTGGTGGTGATCAGTGATTGGTGGTTGGTAAACAGTGGTGATCAGTGGTTGGTGAAGAGTGGTGATCAGTGATTGGTGGTTGGTGAAGAGTGGTGATCAGTGATTGGTGGTTGGTAAACAGTGGTGATCAGTGATTGGTGGTTGGTGAAGAGTGGTGATCAGTGATTGGTGGTTGGTGAACAGTGGTGATTGGTGGTTGGTGAACAGTGGTGATTGGTGGTTGGTGAACAGTGGTGATCAGTGATTGGTGAAGAGTGGTGATCAGTGGTTGGTGGTTGGTGAACAGTGGTGATCAGTGGTTGGTGAAGAGTGGTGATCAGTGATTGGTGGTTGGTGAAGAGTAGTGATCAGTGATTGGTGATGATCAGTGATTGGTGATTGGTGAACAGTGGTTGGTGAAGAGTGGTGATCAGTGATTGGTGGTGACCAGTGATTGATGGTTGGTGAAGAGTGGTGATCAATGATCAGTGGTTGGTGAAGAGTGGTGATCAGTGATTGATGGTTGGTGAAGAGTGGTGATCAATGATCAGTGGTTGGTGAAGAGTGGTGATCAGTGATTGGTGGTTGGTGAAGAGTGGTGATCAATGATCAGTGATTGGTGGTGATCAGTGATTGGTGGTTGGTGAAGAGTGGTGATCAGTGATTGGTGGTGATCAGTGATTGGTGGTTGGTGAACAGTGGTGATTGGTGAACAGTGGTGATCAGTGGTTGGTGAACAACAGTAATTGGTTGTTGCCTGCTCTCTTCACTCATATATCAGCAGCTGTGATGCGAGTTGGAGAACCATATAGCATGCAGGAATATCACTAATGTCTGCTCAAAAAGTCACTAGATTTGTCACTAGGCTCTTCTTTTCAAATTAAAGTTGCTAAAAGGGTCTAATAAATTGCCAAATTTAGCAACAAAGTCTCTCAGTTGGAAACACTGATTAAATTATCGCTACTGCTGACTTTATGGCACTTTTGAGCTCTAACTGTATATATAATCTAATCTGAGCTCTAACTGTAGCAGATTTCATTTATTTAGGTTTTTATTAAGTTTCAGAGGTGTTAGTATTGATTTGGTGGTACAGATTGTGAACAATAAGAGAAATATTTTAGTGAAATATTAGTGTTGTCAAGTTAAAGCTGTTTACAGTCGCAGGCACAGAAATTAAAATCAAATTTTACAGAGATCAGTCACAATCTCGGGGTTATTTGTTTCCAGGACAAGTGCACTAAGAACGTCCCAGTTATCACGAGACAGACAAGAGTCTGGCAACCCGGCCATGTGTATAAAGTGCTGGTGAAGTGGTCATTTTGAATCGTTTAACTAATAGTAAAAGTAAAAGAGTATTTTTTTTCAGGTTCCTCGCCGCCGTCGCTGAGAGCAGCTCTTACAGGAGAGACTATAGCCAGCTCCCACAGCGACATGTCTGGAGTGATGGGGGATAAATATTGATCATGTGATTTTAGTGGCTGAGTTAATAAATCTCTTCAACAGTCTTGTACTTATGGTCTGACACATTTATTGACGTTTTTACTTGTGGAGACATCCTTTAAAAAAAGTGAAACAGGAAAGGAGAATCCAGGGAATTAATGCATCTGAATGGAATATGGAAACACACACCTGAGAAAAGACACTTGGGGGTGCGAGGGTAATCCCAGAGAATACTTCTCTAACAGTGTACCGATTCAGAGATATGTATCGTAACAGGGGCTGCCTAAGGGGCAGGGGTGAAACGAAATCAAAACGGAACCTCCTACATGCAGTAGGTGCACCAGGAGGGCATTAACACCAGGAAAATGCTTTTCTACTATAGAGGCAGCATGCACATTTTCCTGCACTAAGAGCACCCTAGAAGGCACTTTCATTTTCTCTCATTTTCTTGCATGTAGGGGACCCTATAGGGCACTCCACCTCCTTTTCACCAACAGTGAGACACCTTAGAGGACATTTCATCACTGTTTCATCACGGTTTCATTTATTTGAAAGTCTGCCCTTGGAGCACTTAGGGTACCCCTGTAGGGCACTGTGTCTCTGTGTCACATTATCATGCACAAAGTGGCACCCTAGAGGGTATATAGGAGCATCTAGAGGGCACTTAATCTCTTATTCCTGCATGTAGGGAAGTCTATACTGCATTCCATTTTTTCTCATTTTCACAAACAGTGGGGAGCCTGTGAGGCACTGCATCTTGAATAGCACCCTAAAGGGCACTTTATCATGTTTCCTTTATGTTCCAGTACCACAAAGGGCATTTCATCATGCTTTTCCATTTGAAGGCCAGGCATTAGGGTACTTCATCAAGCTTTCTTCCCTGTAGGGGCACCTAACTAACATACCCAGCCTACTGACTAATGCTAGTAAGATACATAGATTGCAGATGATTTTCTTATATTGCTGATGATCAGCTCACAGGTTTAGATTTAATGTTTAAAAGTGCTCAGTAGATCATCTGTATCAGGCTATGAGGCGTGAGCATGCTGGGAATTTGGACTTGTTTCAGCAGCACACAGATGGAGGAGACACTACAAGGTCAAATACAAGCCTCCGCCTCCAACCTGCACTGTAAATGGGCGAGTTTATCTCTTTAAAGATAATAAGATCACATGACATCATGACTACACAGAGGAAAGAGAGCGAGAGACAAGAGAAAAGAACACAGAGAAGAAGCTAGACATACACCAGGAAGGAATAAAAAAGATAGAGAGTGAAAAAAAGATAAAGAGCAACAGCAATGGAGAAAAAGACATGAGGAAAAAGGAAAGAGATACAGAGAGAAAAAGAGAGCGCAAAAGGAGAAAATGAGAAAGACAGAAAAAAGAGAAAGAGTGAGACAGGAAGGAAAAGCCTGAAAGGAAAGAGGCACATGTGAGAAAGGTGAGGCATGAAAAGAGAAATAAAAGGAGAATAAGGACAAAGAGAGGACAAGAGATGCAGAAAAAGAGGATAAAAATACAGAAAGAGAAAAAGGGACAGGGGTAAAGGTCATGGAGACAAAGGGGAGACACACTGAGAGGTAACAAAGAAAGAGAAAAATACATAAGCGAAATATGTGTTACAATTCAGTTAAGTGGGACAGTTCACATTTTCTGAAGCTTAGTTGTTTTGCTGATCTGGTGCATGGGTGGTGCAATGCATTATGGGAAATTGGGAATGGATATAGAAGATAGTATCAACTGAGAGAGAGAGAGAGAGGGAAAGTCAGAGCAGTGATGAGCTGATGCTCTCTGATAGGTGTGACTCTGTAAACTAGGTCAGAACCAGTGAATTGTGTATCAGCATGGAGATTTAAACTGAGCGCGCGCACACACACACACACACACACGAGAATAAATTCTGATCAGTTAAACAGTGGTCATGTGACTGTAGCTGCCCAGCCTGTTCTAATGGTGTGTGTTATGGTGTTGCACTAATTATAACGAACCTGTAGCAGTTCTAGGTGTGTACATAATTGTGTCATGGTTTATTCAGTACTCAGGAGCTGGACTTGTTTGTGCTGATTGTATTTGAGCTCCACAAATGCCTCCATGACATTTCAGAGACTTGGTTATGTAAGACGTCTGTCAGGCGGACAGACTGGAATATTCGCTCAGTCGTGCACACTCCAGATAACACCACTCTATTTTATACACATAGCCTCAGGTCAGAGATCAGCTACACATTGGCTTTAAGTGTTAATGTTCTCGTACAAGATTGAAACTTAGATACAGCATAGCACCGAAACACGGAATGGTGTGATTTGGTCCTAGTCACGTTGTTAGTGTTATTACTAGATTACTAGATTTATTGGCTAATAAATCATCGAGTGTCTGATTAGGTCAATATGTCAACAACATCAGTACTTTAGGGCTGAAAAAGGTTTGTGATTTTTGTAACTGGCACCGTATATATATATATATATATATATATATATATATACACAGTATATTATTGATTTCACTGAGAAGTTAATGCAGTGCTGATACACTTTGTGGAAAAAAAATAAAAATTCTTAAAAAGAAATTCCCATGAGCATAACCTGCAGAGTCACACACATTCACACACACACACAAAAGCACACAGCCCCGAGGCATGGCAGGACAGATGGGCGTTTTTCTGATTGAATAGGCACAGAGAGGGCAGGCACTGCCACCAGTGAGAGCTGTAAGAGTACACACACACACACACACACACACACACACACACACACTTTTTTCCTCTTCTGGTCTGAATGAGTAGCAGAACAATATTTACAATTTTATGAAAGTATGATGCATTTTCTTTAATAAATATAGAAAACAAAAAAATAAATGTTATTTTATTATTCAATTTTGTATTATTTTTTGTAATAATCTGAAAATATATTACAGAGATCAGAGCCAATTTGTATTTGTGCCGGAATAACTGACTTTCTAATCACTGTTGTTTGTGACTTTCCAAACTTATGTATTTTTTATTTTGCTATAAACATGTAACTGAAACGAGTCATGAATTATTTGCAAGAACATCGTACATGAAATCGGGTCAGGGGAAAAGCTCGCCTATCTGTGCTCCAGGCAGTAGCATCAAACACCACACACACCGCCGTGTTCAGGTTACAAGCTAAGTCCACCTGCCTCATACTACACAGTGCATGCATGCCTGTGTTGTTACTATGACAACCAATAAGGATATGTACACAATCTTTTTATCCATTTGGGTATTTTCAGACTCGAGCCTTTTCCCATGTCTGAGACGTCGAAGAAAATGCCGGTCTGAGGTTCAGCGTGTAATCTGTACACTCCAAGGTGTTGTGTAATGTGACTGAGGACACGACCGCAGTGGGAATTTGCTGCATCATTTCACTGTGGCCTGTGTGTTGTCCTGTATCTGTCTCGCCTCCTTCCTGTCTTAAATCAGCTTTTCACTGGCCTGATTTTTCTGTCACCTCATCTAAAAGCCACCAATACGCTTTAGAAAATAACATAGGACAACTAAAGCCTACATGGACATTTGCTCTGTCATTCTGCTATCTCTTGCTCTTTCTCTCTCTCAGCATCTGAATTCTTTTACCTCAGTGTTTTCTTTGTCTGTATTGATTACTCCTTTCCTTCCTCCCCCACATGCCTTCCTTCACACATTCCTTCTATCCTGTCTTCTTCTCCAGCACTTCCTCCTCAGCTGAAATTGACTGGATACAGAGTCAAGCTGTTCCTGTGCATTACTGGTGTAACACCTCCACCCTCTTTTTTCATCCTCTCTCTCTGTCTCTCTCTCTCTCTTCCTTCTTTCTCTCCATTGCTGCAGTGATGTCTGTTCAAAATATTGATGAATCAGGGAGTGGGCTAACTGGCTCCTCGCCGGTTACTGGCTCCTCACCACTTAGTGCCTTCCCACCTCTCGTTTCCTCCTGTGTCTGTCTCCAAACCTTTGCCCACACCCTTCCCTGTGAATCGCTATGTCTGTATCAGAAACAGAAATTCTTTAATTCATAAAATATAAACGTTCACAAGGATTTGACTCTAAGAATCCGCGCAGGAACATTCAACATATGTCAGCGTTCGTTCCCCCGTTTTTTTCCCCTTTTTCATCAGTCATTTCTTTTCAGCTCTCCACACAAAGAGAAAAGGCTCTCAGCATCCCTGCAGACAGATGGAGTCTCTTAAAGGGCCAGTGTCATTGTGTTAGCCTTCTAGAAAGCTACAGTTCTCAGAAGATAAAGGAAGATAAAGCTGTTTTACACAGCTGTCTAATTCCTAGTCATTTATGTCCAGCTGTTTTTCATTCATACATTCTTCAGTAAGGGCTTTATCCTGCTTAGTGTACTGGTGGATCCGAAACCTACACATTCACATAGTGTGAATACACACTAAATCAAACACCTGTTCATTAAAGGGCGCCACACACATTCACACCTACGGACAATTTATCCAACTACTGGCAAGCTTTTGAGAGGTGGAAAGCAACTGGACCAGATGAACCCACAAGGACATGGGGAGAAGATGTGACACTTCACACAGCCAGTAAACCTGTGAGGTGGCAATTCATCAACAATTTTGCAGGAACGTTGAACCTTCAGTATTCCATTCTTCATCTGTTAGTGCTTGTAGTTAAGCATGTATGTGATCATCTTAGATCAGTTTGACAGTCGTGATGATTTTTGGTACCTGGCTGGTAGTGGTGGTGAGGCGGTTACTATTTGGACCATCTTCACTCTGTCTGACATGCAGCTTGGTAAGTTGAATATTCAATAAATAAATGTGTGTACTGGGGGTTTTGTAGGGGCTGTAGCTAGTCTAACATAGAGCCTTGTATACAGATGGCTGACTGAATCTGATAATCATGGATCTGTGTGAATAATGGATGCAGGAGGAACTGAATTGTATTTATAGCAGCCCTATCGCTCACCCTGTGTTCCAAATGCTAAGCTTTGATAGAACAAAACCTAATTTAGTTGTTACAAATATGTATTTACCACATTTTAACCACTCTTAGAGGAGTATGATTGATTGAGTGACATTGATTATCTCACTACAATGGTGGGATATATTAGGTAGATAAGTAGATGTGTTGGAAGCAGGCAAACTGGGCAAGCATAAGGATCTGAGTGACTGACACGGGCCAAATTGTGATGTTCAAAAAGTTGGGGCCAAAAGTGGTCCAAGGAAGGACAACCGGTGAACTGGTGACAGGATCGTGGGCATCCAACGCTCAGTGAAGCGCATGTGGAGTGAAGGCCCGTCTGGTCCGATCCCAGAGCTGCTGTAGCACAGGATGTTGAAAAGGCTAATGCTGGTTATGATAGAGCACCTTCAATGAGCACCAGAAATGGAACACAGAGCAATGGAAAAAGGTGTCCTGGTCTGATGGATCACATTTTGTGATTGGCAATGGTATTCCCTAATGGCAGTGGTCTCTGTCAGCTCCCTGCCACACGACAAAAATTGTTCAGGAATGGTTTGAGGAACCAGGGTTCAAGGTGTTAGTTTGGCCTCCAAATTCCGCAAATCTCAATCTGACTGAGCATCAGTGTGATGTACTGGACAAGCAAGTCTGATCCATGGAAGCTCCAGCTCCCAACTAACAGGACCTAAAGGATCTGTTGCTAATGTCTTAGTGCCAGATACAACAGCACACCTTCAGAGGATTTTTGGAATGCATGTCTTGACCAGTCAGTGCTATTTTGGTGGTACAAGGTGACCTTACATAATATTAGGCATGTGGTTTTAATGCTATGGCTGACTGGTGTATATTCAGGAAAGTGAAGTTCAATTCTGGAAATCAAGGATAAATTCTGGCCATGGACAACACATTCTGGCCTTAAACATACATTCTAGCCTTCGAGCATGCATTCTGGCCATCAAGGATACATTCTGACCTTTGATCGAGGATAACTCTGGCCATCAAGGATATAGTTTGGCCATCTAAAAGACATTGAGGCCATTGAGGATGTAGTCTGGCCATCAAGGATTTATTCTGACCTTTGATCAAGGATAAGTCTGGCCATGAAGGATATAGTTTGGCCATCTAGAAGACAATGAGGCCATTGAGGATATAGTCTGGCCATCAAGGATTCATTCTGGCTGTTAAGGATATGTTTACGGCATCAAGGAAATAATCTGGCCATTGAGGATACCTTCTGGCCATCAAGGATACCTTCTGGCTGTCAAGGACACATTCAGTGCATCACAGATAAGCCTGGCCATATCTGGTTATGCAGAGACACACATTTATTCCGCAGTAGGCTTGTGGTGAAAAGTGCATTAGCTAATTAAAGCAGGACATGTTGGGTACCGTTTTTACAGACACTCCCTCCCATACAGTGACTTAGCGCAAGCAATGAAATGGCAAGGCATGCTATACATACTGAAAAGTAGACACAACAACACACAAGAGAGACAGACAGAAAAACTGACATATCAGGGTCACACACTTCCACAGGCCACAGTTCGCATAGTAGCAACAAAAGCATCCAGTGGCATAAAACATCCTTGATTCAGGATTAACCAACAGTGCAGCATGCCCAATGGTAAAAACTGATTACTGGCTAATGAGCAGCAGATGGTCAGTTAGTGTACTATGCATTATACATGACAACATACATCACATTTACATTGCAGTCTCTGGGAATGGAGATTAATGGATCTTCTATTGATTTTTGTTTGTGCTTATTGTATGTACCATTTACTGCTGTTTTACTGCAACTTGTATGTATGCTGCAATTTATCTAGCTGTCTAATCTATCCGTCTATCTATTTATTTATTGAGATTTTTTATGGTTTGCTATTTGACACAGTACTTATATATAATATATATAGTACAGTAGCTTACGTATTATTATTAGATATTTGCTGTTTCTCTGGAAACCTTTACTAAAGATTTTTAGGAGATTGGAACTTGGCTTTAGTATAGTACACACACACACACAGTGTTCACTTGAACTCATTGGTGTACACACTTGGTGTACACAAGCAGAACTTAGCCCTGTGTGTGTGTTTTAAGCAGCTACCCTTAAAGGACGCTGGAGTAACTCTCTATGCACAACACATAGCACAGAAGTGCTGACTGCTTAAATCAGAGTAAACATGCTCATCATGACAGCCCTCACTAAATATGTCAGCTACCAGTTGGCTCGAGTAGTAAAAGCAGCACACATGCATGCTGGTTTCATACAGGAAGCTCTCCGGAAACTCCTTCCTTCCCTTTTTTTCTGTCAGCTTTCTGTTTCTTAATTGTTGCTGGTGTTTATTACACAACATTACACAAGTGTTTCGATGCCATTGTTTTGTTTCAACACTTTGGTAGGAGCTTGTTGCAGATTTCTACAGATTAAAGGTGCAGGTGTTAGCTTAAGGTGATGTACAAAGACAAATGATATCTTTTGAGGCGAGTGTGTGATGCTAAACTGGTAGCTCTAACTCTAACTTAGCATAACAAACCAAAAGAAAAACCAAAGAAGCAAACTTGTAGATTGTGGATATAAGGGATATTGTATACATTTTATTTTCCTCACTTGAGTCACCTATTAAGGAGACATGTTGGCCCAGTGATTGGGAGAAAAATGGAGGTTGTGACTCTCCGATAACCGAATCATCAGCGTTTCACTGTTTCTGTATGCTTACAGACTGAATCCACCTCACTATGGAGCACCAGGACATGATGAATTCCGCACAGTACGGCTCTGGGGGGGACGTGGCGTCCGCCATGGCTGATGTGACCCTTGATGATGGGCCTCGGGAGGACATGAAGAACGGGATGGCGGCACACATGGGGCCTGGGGACGGCCCGGGAAAAGGTCAGTAAGAGGACACAGCCTTCCAATGTAATGCTAACACACACCGCTTTTATTTGTAGTCATAGTACTATTGCCTGCCGTTCCTATTAAGCTATTAAAGGCATAGAGTGCTTTATCTTTTTTAATCTTGGAAATAAAAGGGAATGGAAGTAAAGGGAATGTAATGGGCATAAAATATAAAACACTGGAATGTCTCAGACAGATTTTCATGTATGGCATTTGCAGAAAACAGGCAGACAGCAGGACCGTGAAATTAATGTCATAAATCTGGACACAAGGCTGTCCTGTGCACCCCGGAGTATCATGTAATCATTTAATATTTGTCATATAACTTTGTTGAATCTTGTTTTTCTCAACAGATGCCTCTGGTTAAATTATTTGTATAGCTTTAGATGATTTATAATTTCAGACATCAGATTGAAAACTACATCTGAAAAAAAACTGTTCTGGGAAGATTTCCCTGTGATGCGTTTGATCTTTTGTACCGATTGCTCAGGCAGCACGTAAGGCGAAAGAAACCGTTCTCCAGGACATCAACGAAAACGTCAGCTCCTCAAGACAAATCTATTTTGACGCCATGATGTCTGTGTTTACTGAAATCAAAACAGTACATCTGGGTTCCTTCCTGGGATGCTCAAACAGTGGATTCTCTTTTTTCTGCTGATTTGAGATCAGTTTGTGGCCTTGTTCAGAGTAAAGGTGCACTTGTCTTAAATTATTGGTGTAAAGGTCTTGACATGAAGCTATTAAAGTCATTACCTTAATAATAGTAAAATAAAAATAAAAGCTGTTAATAAAATAAAATAAAACATACATTAACCAGGAGTGTGCAAACATTTCTTATTGGAGGACAGATGTAGAGTAAAATATGCAGCCACACAGTATAATCTGTGTGTAAAGAAATAAGTAAAAGCTTGATTGCTAGTGTTACATAACATTTATTTCAACTTATACCCTATTCTATTATACTAAACTATACTGTACTGCAGACCTGTATCATTAACCTCCTTAACATTGTGAAGATTATAGAATTGCCCGCTATTTAATCTAGTTTCATACAAAATAAATTAGATTCCATTTTTTTCTGAATAAAAGGGAACAACAAAGAATGAAAGAACGTGCAGAGAACAGCAGAAAGAGAAAAAAGCCATAAGAGAAATACAGCAGAAAAGAGGAAAAGATGGAAAGAATAGAGAGAAGAAATGAATGAATGAACTGAAATATTTGACCAGTCTTTCAAAAGAAAATTATTATATAGAAATTTTTCAGAGGTGAAAAAAAAACATGCTCATCTGCAAGCAATTTAAAAAACTCACAGGTTCTTGGATAAATGGCTGCAAATGGCAGTTTGTGAGCACCTGCACTAAACAGGTATGCAGACAGTTTTCCTACAGATCACATTATGGAAATTCAGGTTCTTTAACATACCGTTTGGTGCGTGATGAAGTGAGAGTGACCGTAAAGTTGTGCCTCAACTGTCCAACTCCGTGGTTGGCTTGGAGTCCAACAAGTGCAGTGTGACATCACAAACTTTTTCGCGTCCTGACCAATCATCTCACAAGCTGGATGACAAGTGAGAAAAAACAAAAGTCACAGCAAAGTAAACTGAGCCAAGTTCTGACTGAATATGAACAGAATATTTTGCAGTGTTACATTGAAACAATGAAATGTGAAATATTTCAATGTTCACAAGCAGACTAGGATCTCACTCACTGTGGCTGTAGTTAAGTTACACAATCGGCCCAAGTTCACTTATTTTTCTGCCTCCAAAGCTACAGCGAAGACCAACAGACTCCTTTCCACCAATTTTATTCACTTGCATCACTGATAATAATGAATCTAATCTACACAGCAAGATGGGCTAGTTAGGTAGCTGTTTTTTTTAATCAGCTCAGAAGGTGTCCGTTAACATTAAGGAAATGTCTGATGAGCTAAATGTCACTCCCTTCCTTATTACAATTCATAACTTAAAGTCACACATGATGCAACCATAATAGACCTGAGACTTGGACTTGCAAAAAATGACTTGTGATCATCTCTGGCTTCCAAATGAGTAAATGTAACTGGATCTTCTATTCATTTGCAAGAAGGACTTTCTATCAATGAGGAAACAGAGGGGCCAGAGCCTGAATTGACGTTTCGAGACGATGTGACAGAGGGTACAGGGCCAAAAGCCTCTGTACATGAGGACATAGTGTCTGGTATGCCATTGTGAATTACATCACTCAGCTGCTCTGTTTTATTGGCTTCCTCACCAGCGCCCTTCTTTAACCCTGCTGCTTCAGTTTGTTTTAACGCAGCTTTTTCCTTCTGAAGGATGGACAAATGAATTACATTTATAAGGGTATCATTTTATTGGGTATAGTGCACTAATGGTTGTTCTCTTGACTAAAAAAAAAGATAAAATAATAGAAACGGTATTCCCAGTTTGACTTCTTTGTCCATCCAGGTTTTTTTGACCACTGCTGGAATGCAGATAAAGAACACCAGCTTTCTTCCATTTTAATGGGATCTCAGGAACTGCTTACGCTTTCCCAGTAATCACATTCTGCAAATTTCTGTTGCATTTTTATAAAGCTTTCATAAAACACTCACGTCTAAGATTCATTTGAATGGTGACTCCTTAATCGCCTGTAACAATAAATAGTTGTGATTATGAGATTATTAATCACACATACACATTTATAGCTTTTATAGCTGTCTTATTCTCTTGCCAGCTAATTGACAGTATGTCAGACTGCAAGGCAAATCACAGGAGAGAGAGAGAGTGAATTAACTTGTTTTGTATGCATTCCACAACATTAAATGTAATTAATAAATAGATAAAAATGCATGATTTGTTGTCTTCTGATCCAGGTCATGTGTTAGCTACAGAAAGAAAGTTATATTGTTGTTGCATCTAGTGCATTGTGTACCTCAAGGCAAGAAAATAATCCTTGATTAAATGATTCGAAGCAACCTCCCGTTTTTTTTTCTTCTGTCTCTAATACAGGTTTAGGGCACAGTTAATGTCTAGTGTTTTGCTAGTCAGTCTGCAGAAGTGAATTTAATGGCGTTAATGGCTAGTGGGTCAGAGTAATGACTCTCTGGAGCACATGAGGTGCTGCTTAGTGATACGCGTTGAGTGACCATATGACACGATGATCAATGACAGTTAAACCCTGTTGTCATAATGTAAAGGGGAGCTCATCAATCTGGGTAAGGCTAGTAATCAAGTCTGTTAAAGATAATGGACTTTAGATCATTAGCCCCCTCACATTCCATGGTTGGAGATTGTTGGACTCCAGAAGAGAAGAATTAGAGTGCCATTAAGCGAGATCTAAATATTTAATGTTACAGAGCTTGGTCCTGATGCAGGTCTGTGACCTTACTCTTAGCACAGAGTACACATACGAGCCCAATAATTTACAATGAAATGAAACAGTCCTGTGTTTGAAAACTTCAAACTAAAGCTTTACTTTACCTGTGACTGACACTGGAGACTTCTTCCAAATGGTAAAATAATAATAACAACAATAAATAATTTGTTACTATATAAAGTGATTAAGGATGAGAGTAAATGCGTTAATATAAACCTGTGATTTGTCTTGCACATGGAACTACAGTATAAAATATTCTGAAGCACCGTATTGTAACTAATCATGCTGAAAATCAGACTACCAAGATTTTAACAGTTTTTTCCCGTCTTTCTTTTTCCCTGTGTGTCATTTTTCTGACCTGTCGGATAGCTGCACCAGGGACAGCGGGAGCAGGTGAAGGTATGCTGGGCTTACAGCCTCATTTTTCATCCTCAGTGGTTAGCTGTGGAGGAAACAGGTGTCTATATGACGCATTCTTCAGTCTCCCACTAGCATTCATTCTCAGCTACTCCATCTCAGCTGCTACTGCATACACTCTGGAATTCAGCATTAGCCTTGATCTCTATTCAACAGGCCACAATTGGCAGGCCTTAAAAGGGACAGATGTTAATTCAATGAAAATCAATTTCATTGCTATGTTTAATCAGGGACTTAATGATTTTCCTGTAAATATGTAATGTACAGTGTTGAGTACAAGTAGAAAAATGCAGCATAATGTCAGACTTTGAACAGGATGAAAAATCATCTGTTCTGCACCAAGCCAAAAAAATAAATAAATAAATGTATCCCCTGCACCAAAGACTGTTTGCAAACGGACAGTCCATCAGCCAGCACAGCAGCCAATTCATCACCATCTTAAGTCATGTTCCACAAAGCTTCCACATGGTGCGAGTGACAAAAATGCAGCTGGACCATTGTGGGTTTATCATTTATGTTGGCTTTGCCTTTGTTTTCTCTGTTGTGTTATTTGACTCATTTCTTTGGTTTGAAAGTTGTATTCTGTCAATGAGTTGTGAGGTACTTTTATAGGCCATTAAATCACATTTCTGTTACTGTAGTGTTCTCTGGTTCTCTTGATGTCCATGCTGTAGTCTTGCATTTGCTATTTGCACTTAAACTCCCAGTCAGGAATAGCTCTGAGTGGCCACTGAGCAACACATTACAAGCCGGTCATGCTTATGGCTGACATTTGTGCCCTGCTGGACATCCTTTTGTAAAACAAATAACCAAATCTTGCAACAACAAAAAAAAACTGGCCAATATTTCCTAAATATTACACTTACACTTACACACACACACGTCTACAGTGCTTTGTTGCCAAAATGAGCAATATCGTCAGGGATAAACTCTGCTCACTTATTGGACATTGCAGAAATCTGATCACATCATACTTTTACCCAGCATTACCTATGAGATCTGACCGTTACCTAGAAGTAATTTAAACTGAGTATTCATTCAACATAGAAGCCATGAGGACGTTTCAGCTATTCCCTACTGGTGCTTTAAGTCATGCCAAAGATTATCAAACATTGCTTATTATAAAAGTGCCTGCAGCTCAAACATATGCTATGTTTCTAAGAAATGAATGTTCAATTCTGTCCTTACTGTTTTATTGGCAAGAATATCTTTCTTTCTCCTTTGTTTTATATTTGGGTCCTTTTATCTGGTTGGTATGGTTTTGAATCCTTGGTTTCTTGGTGCCTTTGTGTTCCGTCTTGGTGTGTTGCTAATCCCGCAGTGTTGTTTGTGGCTGTTCCTATCGCTCTACCTCCTGCTCATCAGATGCTTTAACACCAGAGGGGCTCTCTCCACCACTCAGTGGTAGAAGCAGCGCGGCATCTATGGAAGAGAAAGAGGAGCATTTGAATGGGGAAAAGGCTGGGTCTGTTGGTCCACAGCAGTCACCCATGTCCCCGCAAGCATCACAAGCTGCCCCAGCTGACGGTTTAGGATCAGCGGTGCTGAGCTTTGACAGCCAGGTGAAGACAAGTCCCTCAGAGGAGATGGTGGGGAAACACAGTCCCAGTGGTTTTCAGGATGAGCGAGAGGAAGAGGAAGTCAATAAGCATGGTAAGGAGGACAAGAGCAAAGCTTTTAGTGCTGATCATGAGGAAGAGTTAGTGGAGAGTCCTGCCATGTCTGATAGTCATTCTAACATAGACGATCAACAGAAGGAGCAAAAAAGAGATGTAGAGGAAGAAGAAGAAGAAGAAGAAGAAGAAGATGAACCAGAAGTAATTCTTCCAGTCCACACCACTGTTGTCCCAGATGTGTCACCACAGAAAGATGAAAGCTTTGGCATTAAGCCCTGTGAAACACTATCACAACCCCAAATGACTCTAGATGAAGCAAAGAAACGAGGTCTGTCATTTGATTACACAGAATCTGAGCTCGTTAATCAGGAAACTTCTGACCGCTGGGAAAATGGCTCTGACAAGACTCCCCCAGAGAGCAAAAGTCCTGATTCTTGCAGGGCTGACCCAGGTTCCCCTTGCTCCCCTAGTACCGCTCCTGATCACACCCAGGAGTCACCCCTCACTGACCACCAGAATGAAGCCCAAGAGTATGAACCAGTGCAAGAACAGGAACTGGAAGCAATCAGTATTCCTGTAGCTCTTCAGGAGGTCATAGTACCCAAAGTGGAGCCAGAAGTAGACGCCAAACCTGACGATTCCAAAAACGACAAACCGGAGAAGTACCTGGAGACAACTGACGAAGATCTTATTGCGACTGTCGAAGAGGCACAAAGTGCAGAGCTGATTTTCCATCCAGAAGAAGAAACAGCAGCTGTTGCTAATGTCGAAGTCGAAGTTGAAGCTAGTGAACCCTGTCCTCCTGAACCAATTAAAGCAGCATCAAAGAAAACCACACCTGTAAAAGATGCTGCCACTGAAAAAGCAAAGAAGCCCATTACTGTCGCCAAGGCAGCCCCTGCCCCCAAATCCACAACAAAACTAGAGAGAGTCCCATCAAAAGACGCCGCTCCAGTGCGAAAAACAAGCGCCCCATCCAAAGGTCTGTTTTTCCTTCCTTTCCTCAACCCCCTTCTAAAACACCTTCTTTCTTTCTTCCACAGATCTTTTTTATTGTGAAGTAGCTAAGCTAAGCTAAGCTAAGCAGCGCCCTTTCTGATAAGCGTACACCACCAGTCAAAATGTGTTCGGTTGAAGAAACGGACTGCTTGTAGCCACTAAATCTCTCTCTTTCTCTCTCTGTGACTCTTTGTGATCTGTCTTTCCTTCCCTTCCGAGACTGTGTGTTGTCTGTGACTAACTCTGAGCATTATTTGTGTTGCTGGCACCGTTTTCACTGTACCCTCCTTTTTGCATGTCATTGTGCATGATTCTGGACTGTGGTGCGTTACTGACAACTGTTAATGTATTATGTGGGTCACATCCTTCCTCCAACATATACACAAAGACACATTATCTTGTCTCAGTTGATTGTTTTACTTCCCACAATTTGTTGACAGTGCTACAGGTATAAGGTGCATGCTACATGAATTAGGGTTAATTTAGTTTTCTTATTACTACGTTATCAACACTAAGCGTACCTCAGTATTCTGAGGCCAGTTTCAAATCTTAGGCTTTTGAACTTTGTGTTCTGAGGATGTTTTTAGGACGTTTCAACCCATTTACTAGAAACTATACATGCCTTATAAGTTACTTTATAAGGAAAAAGGCAGAGGTGTGTAGTTCTGTATGGAACTAATTTCTGGTCCAGATCCAAAACATAACGAAATTCTGAATCACAGTTCTTCTCTATGAAATTATGACATTATCATAGGTCTAGAAAAACATTTCAAAATAACAAAGAGCACTTTTAAAATGAAAGGGCAGTTTTTATTTCATCTTTTCAAAGCGAATCTGATTAAACTTAGATTTCATCAAATCTGCTTAGACCTATAGTACATAAAGAGCCTAATGATGTTATTTTAAAGGTTTAAGACAGACAAATGACAGCGTCATTAGAACGATCCAAATGTGCTTGGAATTATTTTGGCCTTGCAGAACTCAAGTAATTTTGCATCCTAACTTGAATACAGTGTTGATAACATGAGCTTGGATTTATTCATCTGCTAATTCTCTCCGTAAACAGCCAAGCCCGGAGCTGCAGCTGATAAAAAGGTAAAGTGCAGGTGGCTTATATATGTTGTGTTTAAATGTATTAACTGATTTTGGTTTCACATAACAGGTACTATTCAGAATAAAGTATTATATTACATTTTCACATTTAAAAAATCATTAGCCCAATAAATATTTAATCACGTTGGTCTTTCAAATCCTTGTTGGAAATTCATAGGATGGGAACTTGATTCTCAGATTCGCAGTTCAAGTCTTGTAGTCTGTAATTTTACTGACCTCTGACTCGAATCAGACTTCAAAGCTTATGGTTTCTGTCAGATTTCAGACGTCTTATGGATTGGCTTGTTACTCAAGTTATTCAGATTGAAAAAATATCAGTTAGCGATTCTAACAATAATGTGTCTATACAGACATCTGTTTTTCTTAGTGGTGGGCAGTGGTGGCTAAATCATTAAGGCTCTGGGTTACTGAGCAGGTCAGGGGTTCAAGCACAGCCAAGCTGCCACTGTTGGGCCCTTGATTGAGCAAGGCAGTAACCCTCTCTGCTCCAGTGGCTCTATACATGGCTGACCCTGTGCTCTGACCCCAACTTCCCAACAAGCTGGAATATACCAAGAGAAGAACTCGAATAAATGTGGAACAGAAATAAGACTGACAATAAAAATAATAAATAAGAGAAATAAGATAACTGCACAATACAATGGACAAGACTTCACAGACATACTATAACACAGCAGGGTACAAAAAAGACGAAATATTCAAGGATGTGGTGCAGTACCGGTAAACACATTAGAGCAACCAACCAGTGACAGGACCAGAACCAAAACACAGCAAATAAAGAACAATGACCAAGTGTCTCCAGTGCTCCCTGTAGTTAGAGAGGGCTGACAGTGGAGTGGTCAGCCTATCACACCTTAAAGCCTGTGGTAAAATGTGAGGCTTTAAAAGCTCTGAGAATGAGAGAATTCATCTTTTTCTTTATAGTCATTTCTTCTTTATACATTAACCATTTGTACCTTCTGTTGTCTATTATTTCTGGTTTTAAACTTAAGTTTTACTGAACTTTTCTCATTGTTTCATAACATTTATAACTTTGAATTATCTGCTTATACTCTATAATGTTCACTTCATTTTACTTTATTTCACTTTTTTTTTGTTTCCTCTCATTCTCATTGACACAAAAAGACCCCTTCCACATCCACACCAGGCAAAGCTAGACTCACCTCCACCACTAAACGAGCCTCATCAATTCCAGTGCCCCCATCCAAACATACCTCCACGTCTGCTTCTCCATCTGCCTCAGTTCGTGCCTCAACCAGAGCTGGTTCTCTAAACTCTAATCCACACACTGTAGGAGGCAAGGAGTCCAAAGCCACAGTGAGTAATCAGAACCTTGTGACCTTTCACTGCCCTGTCCAACTCTCTGCTCTGTTTGAGTTGGATATCACAAACTTCAGATGGGTTACAAATGTATCAGTACTGTTTATCTAAACAAATGCTTAACAATCCAAACAAGTCTACCTTCAAGTCCTACTGCATGCTAATTTTAGTTTCATTTTTATTCATATATAGGCCAATGATGCTAGGATAAAGACTAAACCTCAGGGTATTGGCACCAAAATCCCTGGTGAGTTGCATTTATTTTATCCTAGATCCTCAATTCTGCTTTCACTTGATTGATAGTAGTGAACCATAAACATAAACTCCATCCAATTTCTGTTTATTCTGGTTCATCTGAGTTCCTACCAAAAGGCATTTTTTCATAATTGAATGTTTATATGTTGCTACATGTACAGTGGTGTGACAAAGTATTTGCCCCTTCCCAGTTTCTTTTATTTTTGCTAATTTGTCACATTTAAATGTTTCATATCATCAAACTAAACTAAACATCATTATATAGAACCTGTCTGCAATGTGAAGCAGGATAGAAGGTCTCACAAAGCAGCACTTGATTCACATTCAGCAAGAGATTCGAATACTGATGTGAAACAAAGTCACTGAAATCTACCAGTCTGGAAAGTGTTACAAAGCC
>JAOVVG010000011.1:16892173-16904673 GCA_028566375.1 Leptodoras nelsoni
GATTTGGCCACCAGGCTGCTCCAATTTAGCCATGAAACCTCCCACACTAAAATGACAGGTGTTTCAGTTTCATTGTCTAACACCTGTATATTATGTATATACAGCTTCCTGTAACTGTAATCGGCTTCTGATGGAGTTTCTAAAGCACATTGTCAGCAAGCCATAAGCGTATTGTTTGGCTATGAGCCATCATGCTGTTTCCTCACCTCAGACATAGAAGTTATTATTAGAGCCGTTATGGTTGGAGTTTTCTTTGTTTCACATGTTGAACATGTTTAAGGAGATGTGTGCAGTTTAATTTGCTCGGTTTTGTCAGTGTCCTGGGCTACTCCCTTTTCCAGTGCAGAAAAAAGGTGAATGTGATCATTTTACTTGACTGAATTAATCTTTTGAAATTCTTTACTCTTTAGATGTCAATATGATTCATCATGAAGGAAAAGCCTTTTTAGTGAAGTATCGTCTTTGCTACTTTGGGTGTCATGATAACTGTAAATCTCTCTCTCTATCTCTCTCTCTCCAACAGAACATGATTTGAGAATTTGAAACTGACCAGACTTTTCCTCCACATTAGCTGATGTCCTAATGTTTTCACTCATGTCCTGGCAGCATCCGTGTGACTGTATCTGTCTCTCATTGTGTCCAGGTTCAGATTGTGAACAAAAAGATGGATCTGAGCAACGTGCAGTCAAAATGTGGCTCGAAGGCCAACATCCACCATAAACCAGGTAAAAGAGGCTGACGCTGATGGCCTTTTTAGTTTAGAAATTAACACACCATTTGAGGAATTATTATTATTATCGCCCCAGATCCAGGACTGGGTTTGTCTCCTTTTGACCGAGACACATTACGTTTTCATGATAAAAAGACACAAATCACAGCTGCTGTTGAAAGCATGGATATGGACATCACCTGAATGTTTTGTGCATCACTAATTGTGCTCGGATTGAATGTTTATACCTTTGTTACTTTAAGAAAAAGAAAGGTCTTTGGGGTTTTGTGTATGGTTGGTAAAGAATTGTGGGACACATATTTAAGCAGACAGTGAGCATTCTTCAGTCTTTCACACATGCCAATCTTTATCTCGAACATCAGCAAACACTTTACATGTATTTCTGTTGGACTTGGTCATAAGGTGGGTGGAATACGGTCACTCTTTTTAATGTCTGGTGTCTGTGTTTATCTAGGTCATGTTAGAGCATCCAAAAAGTGGAAAAGGTTTTAGAAATTCTCTGGGTGACATCAAATGCTTTTTAGCCTCCTGGCCAACCAGGTCACGTGTTAGAAAGAAAATAAGAAAATAAAAATGGTGGTAATATTTTTGGTTAGTGAGCAGACAACATAAAACATATTGCAAAATTGTAATATTGACAAGAATATAACAAATCCACTCTAGAGTTATCTGTATCTGTAAAACTGCATAGTGCACCTCTACGGTCAGTGGAGCTGAGAAAAGAGTGTAGGTACCAGGAGGGTTTAATGTTATGGCTGATCGGTGTATATGCAGTATGTAATTAGTTGTTAGGCTACTTGTGATCTACACATGAAGACTTACCTTATTAGTGTTAGTTTTTTTACCTGATGTACACTTCTGACTGCAGGTGGCGGAAATGTGGAGATCAAAACAGAGAAGCTGGATTTTAAAGCTCAGTCAAAAGTGGGATCTCTGGGCAACATCGGTCATGTGGCCGGAGGCGGGAACAAGAAGGTAGGCTCCTGTTTACAAGCTAAACACTTCATGCTCAGATTAATGATGAGAAAATAATACTTTATGTTTTTGATTACCTGATTCTATATTGGTGTAACTCAAACAAAAACAAAATAACTACATCTGTAACTAACAAAAGCTACGCACTAATTGAGCTGATATTTCACATCAAACCTCTTCCTGCTTACAGACATCTGTCTGTCCTTCTCTAGCGTAACAGCCGTCTGAACCTCTCCTTCACTTATCGTTTATGTCTTGGGCTGTGGTCCAGGTCGTTCTAGTATCGACTTTCCCTCTTTACTTCCCCTCGGTTTAAATCCCTGCAGTCGTCTTAAGGGTCGTCCCAGGACTTTATTAACTCCAGTGAGGTTCAGAGGAGGCCTGAGGGATCACGTCAGGGATCAATATGTAGACCACAGGATCAGCCAGAATGCACTGTGAGCTTTCTTTTAAACACAGGAAAAAAACCAAACCCCCTAACAAGCATCTACCCCACAACCAGACCCCCAATCAAATCCCCTCACAGCCAAACCCCCAATCACACCCTCCCACAACAAAATCTTTCATCAAAATGACCAAATCGCCTGACAGCCAATACTCTCCCTAACTAAATACCCAAATCAAATCCCCTCACAACCAAATCCCACCTTAACCTAAACCCACCACAACCAAACCCCCCAAACTTAATACCTCACAACCAAATAATCCTACAAACAAATCCCACCAAAAACAAATCCCCTTACAATCAAATCCCACCACAATCAAAGCCCTCATAACCAAATCCTCCCACAGACAATGAAATGCACCATTCCAAGTAATAAAAATCCTGTTAAACGCCAGTGAAACTCGCACACTGCTCCAAACCTGCGGTGGTGATTACTGGAGCAATGAGCTGTGTGGTGTCTTGTTTTCCTCTCTCTTCTCTCTATCATTCACTTACACTAACACACACACACACACACACACACACACGCCGTGTCCATCTGTAGCTTCTTTCATCTGTTTTGCTTTGGTTTCACCCTTAGTTTATTTTATTTTTTTATCACTGCTATTCAGTGGCTCCCTGCTTCATTTCCTTTCTGTTCATTCTCATTTTGTTCACATTGTATTTAACTTTGTTTTTAACCCCATCCCCTGTGGTGAATGTTCTCATGGCTGTAGAGAGAGAATGGGAAAGAAGCAGATTCAGGGCCTTCGAGTGCCTCTGTCCATTCAAATGGGGACACACCCTCTGATCCCCTGTGTGGGAAAGTCAGTGACCTAAAGCCAAACCACTCCAGTAAGTGTATGAGCCACTGAGGCATTTCTCCTCATTAAACTCTATAATCAGCCAAACCTAATGCTGCAGGATATCATAACTGTTTTCCCTACACCAAAAGATCAATAATTCTGTGAATAATTCAGGGTTTTATATAAGCAGAAAACTCACCTGACAAGCCGACATTCCTAAAACCATCACTTCAGCACAAATATTGTCTGAATAAATGGCGACCTTTAATGTTGCCTCTGTATCAGACACAGAATGCACATGCTCAATGACATTTACAGCATAAGAATGAATATGATTAGTACCACAGTGACACACAAACCCACCCACTTGAACACAAATCAATTGCTTGTTTTAAAAAAGGAGAATGAGTTTAAACTCTGTAAACAGTACAGCAGCACCACTCTTGTAAGTCGCTCTGGATAAGAGCGTCTGCTAAATGCCATAAATGTAAATGTAAATGAGAGTTTATAGTGAATAGTCTTCACTAAGAAATCATACAATTTGATTATTAGTACAATTAAAGGGCAGGTCTCATTGTGGTATATAACGCATAACTTTAATTTTTCAGATATTTAAGATATTTAAAATATACCCCTCAATCTCTCCCACGTTAAAAAACATAGCTTCAGATTAATTAATTTTGTATTGACAGATTTTCCTGATTTTTTTTTTTTGGGCCTGTACTCTGTAATTATGTTTCGTTCTCTTCTCTGTCAGATTGAGTCTCACAAGCTGATGTTCCGTGAGCAGGCGAAGGCTCGCACTGACCACGGCGCGGACATCGTGGTTAAATCCCCCACCATGTCTGCAGAAGGTTCACCCCGCCCCCTCAGCAAAGTCTCCTCCTCCGGCAGCATCAACATGAGCGATTCACCACAGCTGTCCACTCTCGCAGACCAGGTGACCGCCTCACTCGCTAAACAGGGCCTGTGATCCGACCTCCTGCCGCACCTCGACCACCTCCACACCAAGACAAACGCAAGGCTGTAACACAATATATAAAAAAAAAGGTTTAAAAAAAAATCATTCAAATAACATGCATTTCACCTCTGTTTAAAACAAAAGGGTGCTTGCTGGATTTCTTCATGAATTTTGGTTCTTGACTGCAAGGGACTGATTATTAATAATGTTATTGTCCTGTTCTGTCTGATTAATTGAACTCGTACGGTGCTGTACTGATCTGTTCGGTCAATCACAGCACCTAAAAGCCCATCTACAATGCTAGAACATCCACTTTATACCATACACCAACTTTTCCATCTCTCTCTCTCTGCTTAGTTGCCTTATTGTGAAAGCTTCCCCCTCATGACCCATTATTAATTCATTTCACTCTGACTAGTAGGGATTTGTAATGTTAAAAAAATATATATGTTAAGATACTACCTGAAATTGAAATTGGACTGTGAATGAGAAAACAAAACACAATGAGCTAACAGGAAGCATTGAGACTGTATTTAACACCGACTTTGAGAATGATTAAGCAATTGGTTGGAATCCTGACAATTACCCACATGTTCGCTGCAGAAGTCCTGCACTCAAAGTATCAGATATACAAACCAGGCTACTCGCACTCACTGTCACACACACACACCCACCCCTCAGTTTTATATCCTGCAAACAGGAACATTGTTAGGGTTAATATTAATTATAATATACTAATTTCCTAATGCGTAAACTCGTGAACATGTGAAATTTGCCTTCATGCACAACGGATGCTGTAATTATGATTACTGGGGCTGCTCAATATAGCAAAAAAATCATCATCATGTCAAAATTACATTATGATACAACATTGCGATATATTAAACAAACTGATAAACCACCAAATGATTCACCACCATTAAATATCCATCTGGTTTTATTTATTTATTTATTTTTTAATTAACACAAAAACAGAAAATTGTGTGGAGGTCAAAATGCTCACAGATCACAGTAAATAAATATATAAAAATAAAAAGTCGTGGATCTTTTCCATGTTGCAGGCTGATTATCAGTATAGCAAAAAAAAAGGATATGATGAACAGACCTGCCAGCCTTTACACATTCTGCGTAGGAGTTCAGTAACCCCGAGGACGCTGCTATGAGCCATCACTCAAATAATACACGCAAAAAACTTATTTACTAAACGGCAGAGCAAATCATCATCTAGAATGATTGACAGCTGCATAAGTGTTTTAAACTCTGATAGCCCCGCCCCCTTCCCCCATGTCACATTAGAATTATGATTTGATTGGTGCTCTCAATTCTATTCAGTTCATTACTGGGAAATAAAATCTATCAGTGTATGTTTGATATCAGTCAACATATCTATTGCGCTGTAGAAAATCAGAGTATAGACAAAAGTATGCAATATTTTCTATTATGAGTTAACTATAAATCAAATGTTATGAGATTTCACGCATCAAGTTGTAAGTTTATAAATAACATTAGAACACTCATTTACCAATAGAACAAGTTTAGATATATTTAATAATTATATATTTGATTTATTGGGATGTTATAATAGGAAAAGTGAGCTAAATTAACCTGAATTGAGATTTTCTCTTATTAAGTGACATTTTTGCAGCGTATAGATGCACGCATTGAACAGCTTCCACCAAAAATAAAAAGGAAGATAAAAAAAGAGGAGTGTTTGATTGGGGAGAAAAAAAAGTTATTAAAAGTTTCAAGTCAAACATTTTGAAAATGATTCTAATGGTAATGGTGAAGTTTCATCAGTGAAAATATCCTAGTTTCTCTGAGGGACGTTAAGATGCGTGATTAAAGAGCATACTGTGCAGCTCTGCTTCTGATCTACAGAACATTCTGACAGATAAACAGTTCATGTGATCTCTGTACAGTTTACAGCTGCCTTAGAATTCAGTGTGAAAAGACGCTCACTAATGTCCAGAGTGTGTGAAGTTACCTGCCTGTCTTCAGCCTCAAATGTTCATTCTTGCATTGTGCTGTACTGTAATGTAAAAACTTCCACACACACACACACAGGTTTATACTTAAAATGTTCAGCTGTAAGGTGTACAGTTCAGCCAATCAGTCATTAATCTTAACCAACAACAATCTAATTTTTCTCCCTTTAGCGTTTGTATGAGTAACTCCACGTCCTGAACATCAGCGTACTGCTGATGAGCTGCTCTAATAAACACCATGATTAAATAAGAGAAATATCTCCATTGTAGCTCACACATCCTCCTCCTTCAGGTGCCTGAACCTTATAACCACCATCCACATCTAAACCTAAATCCCTACACACCACTCAGCTTTGGGGAGTCATTTAGTATCTCGCGCTGACTCATTGACTCCACCCCCACCCCTCAGTTTTCACCTGCCAGTTCCCACCCACATCACAGCAACTAATCAGTAGAGTAAAGGCTACCATGCACTTCCTCCAAGACATGTCAAGTCACCTGAAGGAGTCTTCCTCAGAGTAAAGCTCTGTCCACACTCTTCCACATACCTGAGCGCAGAGATGTCTGTGATTGGTTAGAGGAGCTGTGATTGACAGGGAAGAGGTTTTGCTCCAGAAGAGCATAGCTAATATTACACTCCACACCGAGTCATGGGTGTGTCAGTGGTTTCTGACACCACGTCACACACTGAATGCTTCGCAATCTATGCTTAAACTCAACAAATGTCAGACTTGGGTAGGAGGCGTGGCTTTCTGATTGGGATTGGGATGATAATTCAGATAATCATCATCCCAATCCATCCCAATCATTCAAATATGATTAAACATTTAGAGAGTTCTTTAATCAGCTAATCTGCAAAGAGCCACATTTTATGAGGATTATATAAACAGACTGGTGGCTGTAAGTTTCCTTCAGACACCAAACATGTCCTAACTGATCGACTAGATTTGAAATGAAGAGGAAACCCTGTGTACATGTCATGTCTGAATTCTAATTTATCTGTTAGTAATTTACGTGGTGAGTTAGAATGTACTGAAATAAAATCGTTACAGTGTACAGGGGTAGAGGAGTCAAGACAAACAGTACTAAGTGTGTTTACAGGATGTTCAGAGTCCTGGGATGAGCTTCAGGACAGTCTTTATGACTCCAGCAGCAGCTCTTAGGTACAGATACCTTATTATTAAAGTCAGAAATCAGCAAAATGATCACTTTACATCAGTGGTGGTGGTTATGCTATTCATCTAACTTTAAATATTTATGAACACAGACATCAATCTGCCTCATTAACCGTCTTCACATGTAGTCCGGCCCCAACGAGTGTGTGAATATTAAACTGTAAATGTGAGTGTCAGTTCAGTTTAAAGAAGAAAAAAAAAGTGCCTCCCTTTTTCCTCGCTCACTAAAACTCTGATAAATGTAAACAGTGAACGCTGAGGATTTGTTTTGGGAAAAGAAAACATGCAGCGCTGCTATAAACCTGCTCTGAAAGATGCCTTGATTAAAGATGAATCTGCTCTCATGGTCCACTTTTATCTGCATTTTATAGTTTGACTCCACACACAGAGATGAACTCCTCCTCTTACACTCCAAACCAAGCCGAGAATAAAAGCAGAAAATCAAAATCATGCAAAAATCCAAATCTAAGCATTTGTAATCGTGTTCTTGTAGACGTGAGACGTGTTAGGAAAAATGCATTGTTTCCTTGTTTTTATTTCCTGATATTTATTACCTTTTTATATCTTCAATGCACCTCAGCTTTATTCCTTTTTGATATTAAAAAAAGAAAAAATAAGAAGGATGTGAAGGATTATCAGTGTCAGGGAGCCGCGTCTTTCCCTCAGATGATTCACACGTTTAAAGAGAGTCCACGTGGGCAAAAACAAAGGCGACACGTTCGGATAAACATACTCAAACTAACATTTCCTGCAAAAAACCCAACTCGGTCCATTCAGCCAAGACGTGTTTTCAGATCAGTGCTTTAACCAGAGTGATCAACCACTGGCTTCTATCCTACTATTATTCCTTATAATGCTAGTAAAAAATTAGAAATCAACCCTGAGATGCTGTCATGGTCTCAGTGTACTTTATGTGGAACCCTCAGCAGTACCGTACTGCTCGTGTGCATGATCCTGTAGGCTGGGCTGCTAAAACACAATGATAAGACTGTCAGCCATCTTGGAATGAACGGCTTGAGCTGATGTGCAGAAAGTCTGTTTGCTCCATCATATGATTTTGTTTTCCGCCTTTAGCTGAACGGTTTCTTTAACTCTTCATACACAATAGTGTTTAGAAATCAGAATAAAGAGATGATCGAGGGGGAACTTAACTACTCTCTACGATCTTGCCAGCGAGTACTTCAGAACATTGGAGCAACCTTTCTGTGTTTTTAACAAAACTACAAGGTGATAGAAACAAAAATGGCGTCGTAACGCTCCAAGCTTTAAATAATGACTTGATCTGCATGATGGGAAGAATCGCTAAAGCTCTAGATCTCACAAGCTGAGCTGCGTCTATACATCATCCTGAATCACCTGAGGATTAAAACCACACTAATGCACTTGTGTAACGCAGGCTGATGGATTTAACCGTGGGATCTCGAAAGGGAAAGCGCGCGCTCTCCCTCTCTCTTTCTCTCTGTCTCTTACCCAGAATGTGCATTGCAGTTTTCCAGCCCACTCTGAGCTTAACAGTTGTGATTGCCCTCACTGTCATTGTGTTTTATCAGTTACTTCACTCTCGCTGCTGTGAACCTGAATTTGGAAATAAAGTCGGTATTAAACCCCCCTTTCTCATGTGTCCTCAGCTCTGTGTGTGTGTGTTTTCTCCTAACTGACACTTCTATCCAGAAAGGTTATTACACAGGGTTCCCCAGCGGTAATAACAGTTACCCTGTCATTCTGCACTACACTTAATAACAGATGTTAATACTCACTAATGGTTTCAGTTTCAGACTCTGAATTCCCAAAGGTACCTAAAACGATCTCGTCCTGACTTTATTGCAAAGATCGAAAATTAAAGCTGCGATGTTTGACGAGCCTCTCTGTGGCTGTTTGTGTCCAAACGGCTTTTAAATTCTATCCTGGGATTAACAGGACAGTGAGCAGTGACATGTTTCACAGTAGAATTAATACATTTATGTTAAGACACTTACATTACTTACACACTCTTACCTCACTGGGCTTGTTTCCGGAGAGACTCACATCTAAATGGTCTTCTGGCCTTCACTATGTGGTGGCATGTGGTTTTTTTAGAGCGCTCCTGCCAAATACAGCACACTTACTGAACATAATGGAATGGATAAAGTGATAGGCTAGATATAGAGGTAGTGAGAAAGATACACTCACCGATCTTCATTAGGTACACCTGTTCAACTGCTCTTAAAAACAAATATCTAATCAGCCAATCACATGGCAGCAACTTGACATTTTCAGGCGTGTAGACGTCGTCAAGACGACCTGCTGAACTGGGAAGAAAGTTGGTTGTTGGCACTAGATGGGCTGGTCTGAGTATCTCAGAGAATTGCCAGAGAACTGCTTCAGACAATGATCCGGAAAAGAGAAAATATCCAGTGAGGGGCAGCTCTCAGGGCAGAAATGCCTTGTTGATGAGGAGAACAGCCAGACAGACAGTGTGAGCTGATAGAAGGGCATCAGTAACTCAAATAAGTCACTTGTTACACCTGAGGTGTGCAGAAGAGCATCTCTGAACACAGAACCTTAAAGCAGATAACTACAGTAGCAGTAGACTACACCAGGTCCACTCCTGTCAGCTAAGAACAGGCAAATGAGGCCACAGTGCATGCAGGCTCACCAAAACTGGACAATAGATCAGAAAACGTTTCCCAGTCTGAGGAGTCTCGATGTCTGCTGCAGCATTCGGATGGTAGGCTCAGATTTTGTCGTAAAGTACACAATAGCAAGCCTTACATCAGTGCTTCAGGCTGGTGGTGGTGTGATGGGGTGGGGAGACCAACTGAGCATCGTTTAAACCCAACAGCCTAGCCGAGTGTTCTTCCTGGCCATGTCCATCCCTTTATGACCACAGTGTACACATCTCCTGATGGCTACTTCCAGCAGGTTAACGCACACAACTCAGATCATCTCAAAGAGGATTCTTGAACATGACGATGAGTTCCCTTTACTCAAATAGCCTCCACAGTCAGCAGATCTCAATCCAGTAGGGCGTCTTTGAGAGGTGGTGGACATGGAGATAATCATCAAATTGGACCAAAATCTGTAAGGAATGTTTCCAGAACCTCGTTGAATCGATTCCATGAGCAGTTCTGAAGGTAAAAGGGGTCCAAGCAAGGTGTACCTGCTGAAGTGACCGGTGAGTGTAGATAGATGGATAGATAGATGGATGTATTGTGCCATCTAATGGTCAGATTAAGCACATATTTAAATAAAGAAACAAAAAAAACAGGCAAAAACGTGTCTGGTGCCTGCTAGTGCTGAGTGCATTGCAGTTTCCCCCACAGTGACTAAAAAACATCCTTAACTGTCACCCTGACACTCTGGTGGTCAGAGACAGTGCACTTTCCATCAGTCAGTCAGTCAATCAGTGGTTGTTCCATAAGGACAACTTTCTTCACAATGAATGATCTTACAAAAATGATGGATAATATTTATTATGGTTGATGAGGTTCCTTGAATAAACGGCGCTGGGTCAAACACTGAAAGGGCTGTAAAAGAATTTATCTTCAGTCTCACACCGGCTTTGATTTCACCGTCCTGCTTTACTGGGTGGAATGAAAACCATCAGACACCAGAATGATACAATATAATTCACTTTTAATTTGGAGAAGCACAAACGCTGTCAGATTGGCCAATGATCCATACACCTTTATTTCAGTAAAGAAAGTTGTTAAATATTTTTTGTACGCGTCTTCTCGCTATACAATCAGGACAGCTACAGCCTCAAAAAAAAAAAAAAAAAAAAAAAAAAAAAACAAACACGGTAAAGAAACAAAAAATTTATTTACAAAATATACTCTTATCTTTTTTTATAATAAAAAATATTACATGCTAAATGATATACCAGACTCCTCCTACCCACAAACCCCTCCCTCCCTCCCACCCTCCCCCCAAACCCCAATCAAATCCTCCATGTGGAATCAACCTGTACGAACGCCGAGCGGAGCGGAGCATCTCCGGCCTGGAGCTGGGGTTATTATCGTCATCAGGGCAAGAGAACCAAGAAAAAAAACGGGCCAGCGGATGATGATGTTTCTTCATGGCTTTTTCTATTTTAAATTACACCATACATCCACACACACACGCACACGCGTGCGTGCACACACACACACAGGTGATGATTTAAAGAGTTAAACAAATGAAACCCTGCTGGTTAGGGAGAGCGCGGATTAACGTGTAGAGACAGATCCGAGTGTGAAATACTTTCGTGGTGTAACAGACGGACTTGCAGAATGTCCAGTGGACTGAAAAACAGAAATGAGGCAAGAACGTGATGGAGGTGAAGAGACGAGGGGTTTGTGTGTTTGAATGGCAGATATTCAGACGCAAGAATGATAAAGGTGGAAAAAGAATAGATTACGCGGATAAAGCAAAAGCAGAAGCTTGAACTTGGCTAAGAGGGGAAACGAGACGCAGTGCAGCTCCACGATGAGGAAAAGAAAAGAACACTGTGGCTTTGTACTCATCTCAAACCCTGACATTGCTGGAGGTCTATTAACCCTGCGCTGATCAGATATGGATCTCCAAATCCAAATGACTGTGAACATCAAAAACTTTCCACAGAAACTATCATTTCTAAATCAGAACCTCGACTCAGGAATGTCTTACTTCTCGTCTGAATCGGCGTCACACCTATAGCTTTGTGCAGGTAGACATTATATGCACCTTCAAGTTTTAGCCCCGCCCCCAAATCTTTCTGGAGTCCCTCGCTTAGCAATGCCCCTAAAACACTGACCAGTCTGATTGTGAACAGAAAGGTGGCATCATTGTACTATGATTGTAATCTGGGAATTGGATTCTGTAATCCTGCCTCACTTTATTGCAAAGAAACGATCAGATCAGTGTCCAAAATCTTTGCAGTGGCGTTTAAGCTCAGAAACCAAACGCTGTTTTGTTAAGTGCCTCACGAGCGTACTTCAGCTGAACGCATCGTCGTCATGATGGAATGATGGACAGAGGACAGAACAGTGCTGAGCGCCAGAGTGCAAATACAGAGGAGGAGGAGGAGGAGGAGGAGGAGGAGCTTGAAGCCGATAAACGCTCTCCTGCGTCGAGGGGATTTCTTATTTCAAGCATTCAGGCAGCAGGATTAAACAAAAGCGACTCAAATTAAGTGCTGCGATCGGATCGTTCTCGGGTACAGAAAGAGCACGCATGAGTTATGGAATAAGTATGAATTAAACAAGTCAGAGCACTGATTCATGATTTTTTTTTCTTTTTTTTTTTTTTTTTTACAAAAACACTTCACACGCAGCTCACCCTACATGTACATGACTGTATATTAAATGTGCGACCGGCTGCTTTCTATGAAACCTGACACAGGCGGGGCTCTTCCTCACTATATAAAGGTGAATTAAATACACGTGAGCAAGCAGGAAGCTGATTCATGTTCAATTTCAGTTAAAGCTGGCCCCGTACAATAATAA
>JAOVVG010000011.1:17302862-17316457 GCA_028566375.1 Leptodoras nelsoni
GACAGAGGGACAGAGAGAGACAGAGAAGGAGAGAGAGACAGAGAGAAACAGAAGGACAGAGACAGAGGGACAGAGAGTGACAGAGAAGGAGAGACAGACAGAGACAGAGAAGGAGAGAGAGACACAGAGAAACAGAAGGACAGAGGGACAGAGAGAGACAGAGAAGGAGAGAGAGACAGAGAGACAGAAGGACAGAGACAGAGGGACAGAGAGAGACAGAGAAGGAGAGACAGACAGAGACAGAGAAGGAGAGACAGAGAGAAACAAAAGGACAGAGACAGAGGGACAGAGAGAGACAGAAGGAGAGAGACAGACAGAGAGAAACAGAGGAGAGAGAAACAGAATGACAGAGACAGAGGGACAGAGAGAAACAGAGAGAGAGAGACAGAAACGGAGAGAGACACAGAGACAGAGGGACAGAGAGAAACAGAGAGAGACAGAAGGAGAGAGAGAGACAGAGGGACAGAGAGATTTACAGTGTGGAGAGCAGTGAGTCAGTATGAGCTCACCCCACACCCACTGCGTCAGTGTCACTGGTTTTTCTATTTGTGTGTTAATTAAAAGGCTTCATGCCGCCATAATGCAGGGTTACAACAGGTTAAAGCTTATCAGTGCTCACAACAACTGTGCCATTCTCTCCATCTCTCTCTCTCGTCCACACACACACACACACACACAAACACACACACACACACACACACACACACAAATACCTAACAGCCCACAGGAAAGCTGAGACACAAATTCCAGCATACAGACGTAGAAATTCCAAAGTTGTCAGGCGCGTGCACAAGCCCACTCATACACATTCTCTCTCCCTCACACACACACACACACACACATTTGCATTGCAGCACAGATATTAAAAGTGCAATTGTGTGTACACACACACACACACACACACAGCATGCAAAGGAGCAGTGCTGCACACTGTGACTCTGATCCACTTTGTGATGCAACACAATCATAAATAATGGACCACTTTATCGCGCAGATAAAGATCAGAGATGGGACCTTTTTTCCTCCTTACTGGCTGGAATGACAGGGCAGGATTAATCCACACACAGGAGAGCATCTCACCGTGATCGTACCGCACGATAAGCGTACGGAATACCGTTTGCATACTGCGGACTGTCCGAGATGTGCGCGATTTCCGTAGCGATTACGAGATGATGTAATGCGAAAGACCAGTGTGAACACGACTCTTCGGCTGTGCATCGTCAAAGCAACGTTTCAAATGACAGCTATTGGTTTGAAAGCAATGAATATAGTGCAATGTGAATATAAGGTCAGAGCAGATGATTTATGGGGCTGTCTCAGATGTCGTCCAAAACGAGGCCGGCTCGACGAAGAGAAAACTATGGAGCTTAATTAATCCTGCGATCCTCCTGGCTGTCACACTTTTTTTTAAAGGTGTGTGTGCGGGCGCGTTTTAATCACAAAGTTCAAAACAATCAAATTCCAACACACACACACACACACACACACACACGAGTATGACGCAGGGTGACAGAGACCACTGAAGCACTTCGGGACATTCCTCCTCATGGCTCAGCAACAAAGGCGTCATTCAGGCAGAGGCGCCGAGCGGCCATGTTTGTTTCTGCGCGCTCGACGCAGGTATCCACGATAATCTGCACAGATTTTCTGAAGCTCCACACAAACACAACAACATGGTCTGTCTGTCGTTCGTCTCCGGCCCTTATCCTCTGATCTACACCCTGTGTGTCTTGGCGAGACTATCAGCCTACTTACTGAGAGATGCCAAACGGTTCCCAGAAGCCATTTTCCTGTCCAGATGCTGAAAATGTTACGCTAATGCTAAGCAACATGTGGGCTGAAATCAAGAGCTAAGAGAGAGGGGGAGAGAGAGAGAGAGAGAGAGAGAGAGAGCCAAAAGAGAGAGTGAGAGAGAGAGAGCTGAAAGAGAGAGCCAAAAGAGAGAGAGAGCACCAAAAGAGAGAGAGATAGAGAGAGAGAGAGAGAGAGCGCTGAGAGAGAGTGAGAGAGAGCTAAAAGAGAGCCAAAAGAGAGTGAGTGAGAGACAAAGAGAGAGGGAGAGAGAGAGAGAGAGTACCAAAAGAGAGAGCGAGAGAGACAGCGCTGAGAGTGAGAGAGACAAAAGAGAGAGAGAGTGAGAGAGAGCGAGCTGAGAGAGTGACAAGAGAGAGCCGAGAGAGAGCTGAGAGAGTGAGAGCTAAAAGATAGAGAGCCAAAAGAGAGTGTGTGAGAGAGAGAGAGAGAGCGCGAGAGCAGAAAGAGAGAGAGCCAAAAGAGTGAGTGAGAGAGAGAGCTGAAAGAGAGAGTGAGAGAAAGCTGAAAGAGAGAGAGCGAGAGAGTGAGTGAGAGCCAAAAGAGAGAGTGAGAAAAAGAGAGAAAAAGAGTGAGAGCGCCAAGAGAGAGAGAGAGAGAGCTGAAAGAGAGAGAGCGAGAGTGAGTGGGAGCCAAAAGAGTGAGAGTGAGAGAAAGAGAGAGAGAGCACCAAAAGAGAGAGAGAGAGAGAGAGCACCAAAAGAGAGAGAGAGCGAGAGAGAGAGCCAAAGAGAGAGAGAGAGAAAGGCTTTAATGCACAACCACACACCATACTAATCCTAATTAACATACTCCACCAGTATCTGGCAGGCTGCTTGGTAACATCTGCACCAATCAGAGGCCTACCTGGTTGTCTTGGAGACAGGTGGCTTGTCGGTTTTGGGAGAGGACGTCGTGCTGGGCTTGGCGGTAGCGGCAGAGGCAGGTCTGGGATTTGAAGCTGGTATGGGGAAAAAGGTTAAAACAGTTTAAATAACGATATCATCCACAGTCCATAGACTCTAATACATATTTACACACTCTGCGTTGCTATGGCATCGTTTTTTACCACTCCAAGCTTTATGATTATTTTTAAAGAATCCTAAAATCCAAAACGTCTTGGTTTTCGGTCATTCTAATAGACTCTTTAACAGCACCTGCTCCCACCTACCTGTAGGTTTTGGTTTGTCTTTCTCCCCGTTGACGGAGGTCTTCTTGACCGTCTGTGTCGTGCCGGCGGTCTTTGGTGCCCCAATGGGCTTCTTTTCTGTGGTCTTGCTGGTGGTTTTGGTGGTCGCTGCCCCCACGGTACCAGCGGGCCTTTTAGAAGCCGCGGTGGTGGTCTTCTTCTCGGCTGCCGCGTTGGTGGTGGTCTTCTTGGCAACGCCGTTGGCTTGTGGCGGCTTCTGTACTCCATTCGTCATGCGGCTCTGAGCAGCGCTGGGACGAGCGCCAGTGGCGGACGTCTTTGTCTTTGTAACACCCTTTGTCTTTGCTTTTGGGTCGGCAGGCTTATCCTTGCTGGGCTTGGTGGCGGCTGCGGGCGTCTCGTTGGTCTGTGGTTCCCCTTGCTCCTTCGCCTCTGTCTGTGAAGCGGGCGGAGCCTGTTCCTGGCCTTCCCCCAGCGGCTCCCCCTGGATCACCGGATCTGCGTCGAGTGCTACCATCGGCTCCGCCGCTCCTGAGTCTACCCCGTCTGGCTTCATCTCGGGAAACAGGGAAGTCCGAACTCAGCGAGGCAGTCGGTTAACCACAAACAGTGAACAACCTACAAACACAGAAGAGCATCAGAGAAGTTCAGACAGACGGCTGGGAAACGATCAGATCAAGTCTGCCCTCTGAGAATCAGGATCAGGATCAGTGTTAGGAACAGCCCAAAAAAGGGAAATGAATGAGCGTGTATTCAGAGTAAAAGAATGGAAATAAAACAAAACAAGCCGCGCTCTGCTGGAACGACTGAGCCTTAACAAACTCGTCTGGATTCAATAAGGAAGGCCTGTGAAGGTAGAGCATTGCACCAGTTAATAATCTCTACGTCCTCAATTTCAAATGCGGTGCTTTCTATTAGAGCTGCAACACCACTGTGAATGTTTGTTACCCATGATGCCTTTGTGATGCAGATGTTTTATGTATGATTTGAGATGCATGGGAGCAGCCAGATGAGAGGATGTGGCTTGGCCCTTGGGGGTGCATGGGAAAAGAAAAAAAGAAGCTTGGGGTCCCGCTGGACCTGAGTAGGAAGATGTTCTGACTTCCGCACTGAATACATCTTTCTCTCACAGCCACAATCATTACATCATCCTGGTCAGCCTGCGCTGCTCTCTTTTTCCCTCCTTCCCTTTTTCAGAAGGCCTTTAAGAGCTATGGGCTGCTCTCCTTCACCCCTCCTCCCTCCTTCTGTGCAGCAAAAAAGAGCTGTGCTGGTGCTCTTAGGAGTGTTTGGACAGATGGCCTTAACAGCTGAGGAAACCCAGAGAGAGAGGGAGAGAAACGAGGGGGAGAGTGGAAGAGAGAGATCTAGAGGGAGAGATCTGAATGTGAGCAAATAGAGAAAGAGAGAGAGAGAGAGAGGAGAGGGAAGTCTAGGCCTTTCCATATAAAATGTGGCTTTAGTCTCAAACTCAGAATTGATGACGGGGTGGCCACCCCCTCCCGGAGAATAAGAACCTCGGTAGCAGAAGCTGCATCATGTGTCTGAGATGACTAGTTATTTCGGAGAGGTTTTGTGAACGCCACACTACACGCCTCATAGCCTCTTACATCACCCTCCGCCCACATTCAAAACCCTGCGAACAAAACAACCACCACCACAAACACTCCAGAAAAGGCGCTTGTCTCCATCAGGCCCCTCGCCCTGAGAGTCGACTGCACATCCAGACTACGGTATGTGTAAAATATTTCATCGGCGGCGCCCTCGCCATTCCGTCATCTTCCTTCTGTTTAAAGGGCGCTGGCGTGGACGAGTCCTTTTTCCTGCGTCAGAGCGATAAATCACACACACAGCAGGGAGAGGAGCTGTTCTTGTGTAAATCCAGGCCTGGATGATTAACAGCTAACTGCCTGTATGTCCTGGATGTTAATGTCATTCCCAAATCTCACACTCTCACACTCACACTGACCATAAGCTAAATCCCCATAAATCACTGATCTCAGCTTTCAGTTCCAAACCCAGACTTTCTTTTCTTCTTCAAGCTTCTGTTTCAGCCCATTACTCTGACTAGTGTAGCGATGAACAAATTAGCCTTGCTCTCAGCAACACATACACACCGCCCAATGAGCTGCTTCCTGTAACAAATCTGACGCTTCCTCTGGAAAGGATTATGAAAAAAACACCCATTTATTTCTACAGCTCCCTTTTGAGAACACCTTACATAATTTTCCTTTATGGCTGTCCTCCAACAAAGCGGTGCGATCCAAATCCTTTCCTCGCAGACGAGGTCCTCCGAGTGCTGCTCCTGTCTAATCAGGCCATCAGCATATTTTAAGGGCAATTTGCACTCTGCTCTGGTGATCTGAGGGTAAGCACGACACGGGGAGATGCGCATGTATGAATAAATGCATTCCTGAACGGCCCCGAGTGGAAACGCAAAGCAACGGCAGAACTGTTTTGCATCACCACTCGAGACCCAGCAGGAACTCGCGAGCCGATGCGCTGGTGGCTTGTGCACAGATTCCAACAATCCGACAGCAGCTAAACAAACCAGCCAGCGCTAACAGCTCTGACGAACAGCTACCGCTATAGCAGACCGTAGTGTGTTTTTTTTGGACCTGTAAGTCACTGTGGCTTTTCTTTTAATAGCCATCAACGGAGGAACTGCAGGGGGAAAAGATTCGCATGAAGTGAAAAAATGACGCAGAGCTCCTCAACTCTGAAGAGTTTCTGGGAAAGGAGCTTTCATCAGCTGTTCGCTTCTCCAAGGCTCTGGTTTGGCACTTTAAAGGGGTGCTGCTAAAGCTTTCTGACCCCGTAATCATCAGCAATTTATCACCGTTTGGCATTTTGCTGAGACCAAGCTGGTCTCGCTAATGCACCGTGGTGCCTGAGCTAACCGCAGCCAATCCCTGAATGCCAGACTGAGACAATGCAGCATATCTGTCCAGCATCTCCACACTATCCATGTCCACCAGAAATGGTAGTGGACCCTCCCCCAGGTCCTCAGTCCTAAATGCAAAGAACACAGGACCCCTCTGTTACTTCCATCCTCTAATGAAATGGAAAAATATCTGATTAGCTGACCGGGGTGTCATGCACCAAAAGAGAAACCTTCCCCGTGACCCTTACTGACCCTGCAAGAACAGACCAGTAGATAGTACTAATGTAATCAAGGAACAGGACAACAAGGACTGGATGAGTCAAGTAAGCGTTACTTGATGATAAACACCAGTCCCGCCCACTTGTTTTCAACTGGTTCACTAGACCAAAGCTCGTGAATCTTATAAATGTCATGCCCCTTCTCCGGAACAACTTCCTGCTAGGATAATTATACACTACGTCTCCCATATCATTGTTGCATCTGGCCAAAAATCAGAAATGCTACATGAGCTGGACCTCCGGAAATATCCGAACTACTTTCCAAAACATTAGCACTTAAGAGCTCTGAGGTGGAAACATCATACTCCTCCTTACAGATGTTCAGCCCTTGAGAGTTGCACAAATACTCTACAAACACTAACCAGGCTACGCGATGCTGCTGCAGAAACCACCACCGTTAGGCTTATCCCATCGTGGGACTTGGGAAGGAAGTGTTGTACCGCTTGCTGCTAGAGGGGAGCACTGGTGCACACGATGCTCTCTCTCTGTGCTCGTATTTACAAAACCCGAGGACATTCTCGATACACCCCCGACCAGAAGGTCAGGAAGCCGCCTTGGCTCGGCTGACAAACAAGCTGCTGTGAAACAAAGCTTGCTGGACTCCACCAGATTCTTCCCAGAATATGTGTGGAGGAGGGGGCCAAGAGGAAGTAGTTAGGATGCCTGTACAGGTGGTGATGTCAGACCATAACAAATGCCTTTTTGAGGCTGTTGGCTTATGGGGGAAGTTGGGAAACAAAACCGAATCGCTGGGGGAAAGCCAAGGGCTTTAGAAAGAAGTGGGACGTGGTAGTGAGTAAGGATGTACCTTTTGTTGTACTCACTTGGCTGGTAAACCAACAGCTTACGCGTGAAGGGCACCTGGGCTCCGTCCAATTGTAGGATAAGTACTCCATGTACTGTAAAAAGGATTACCACAAGGGTTTCTCTGCCGATCCGGGAAGCCACGTGGCATCAGCAAACTCACCAAGCGCCCTAGTGTTTGAGGGAGGCAAAGTGTTAATTGGTGTAATTAATTCTTGTAAAGTGTATTATTCTGCCCTGGGTGTTACGCATCCCACCCCCGTCATCCCACCAGTCGTGAGATCACACCGCACGCTGGCCGAAGCGCCACGAGGCATCATGGCCGCAGGCTCTGGAGAGGCTTGACCCCCCCTGGGGCAGAAAGATTAACACACGACAGGGCTCGTTAACTCTGTACAAAGCCTGATCCTAATCCTGCTCGATCTGCCTGACCGTCCTCCGGCCTACGGGGCAAGTAATCAAACGGGGAGACACACACAGACCTAGTGTACGGCCGCGAACAAACCAAGCGCTCAAAACCACACCGGTCAACGCCACAAATGTTGCCATTGTAACGAGCTCCAGTCTCTGCGGTTACAAAGGCGGCGTTGTGGCTCGGGACTGCAGCAGAGAGAAAAATGACTCGGCATATGAGCACTTACTCGGATGCCTCGGATGTGAGAGTTCTCCCGGTGACCAGTCAGAGGAAGAGGAAGTAGGAAAGTGTTTCGGTGATCTCGAGAGACCTGTAACCTGAAGACCAAAGCCCATTATCCTGCTAACTGTGAGAGCCTCTGCCGGGGGGCAAATTAGATAAGTGGTGATCAGGAGCAGCTGGTGGGGTTCGATCAATACGTGTGTCCATGTGTGCACATGGTCACTCTCACACACACACACACTTTCACCATGATGGGTGGAGATAACATCTGTGGCAGGCAGCCAACATGCCTGGCTAGCTAGGCAAGGCAAAGGAGCGCTCACAACCACCCACCCACCCACCCACACATTCAGTACTCTACCTATAAGAGGATTACCCATCCTTTCTGCCAGGCATTGCGCAGATGGAAAACACAAACGCAACATACTGTGAGCGAATGCACAACAATGAACAGCTGAGTCAACTGATCTACAGCGCCTCGGACTATCTACAGCAAACAAAAAGTTGACGCCGCCCCTTTAATTCACTGTAGAGTCATTCATGGGACAGAGTCGTGTAATAAAGAGCGCTTCACCGCCGCAGTAGCGCAATAATAATACTGCATTTGATTTTCTTTGGACTCCAAACATGTCTCGTATTCACTATTGAGCCCCTTGTTTGCTCTCAGTGAGTACTCACAGTCAGACGGTCACGTGCACTCCACATGCAACGCCATACACCCCCCCACACACACACCCCACACACACACACACACACACACCAGGCAGGAGTGTCAGCTGTCTCCACGTCTATTCCCCACAAGCTTTGCTTCTGGATATAACATTTAATAAGATTTAAGCTGACTCAGCACTAGTTTGTGTATAGATCTGGTCATGTGACCTTCCAGGAAAAAAAAAAACCCAAAAAAACAGATCTATCCAACCATAATAAGATTTTAGATGGAGAATTCTCTCCATCTGATAAAGCACCATTATGACCACGCAATGCCGTTTGCCATCCGCCATGACGAGCCTACAAAGTAACTCTTATACACAGACCTCGTCAGGTTACGCTGGTACACGCGTCACCCAGCTCCTGATTGGACGTTAAGCATTAATCTGACTGATGTAAGGAGGAAGGGCGGATTTGCTTCCATCCTGGTCCACATGGAAAAGCTTGGAGTTGGGGTTTTATTTGGAAATGGAGATGACCAGATCTGTATCTGTATATCAGACGGGTATCTGAAAACACGACTGCCATCGGTGGTCAAAGGTATCCGACTTTATCCGTCACCCCTGCTTCATGGCGTAGTGTCAGTGAACACGTCTCAAACAGGAAACTGTCATAAAACCAGAAGGAAATGCAAATCGCGCCCGGGTCCGAGTCCTAACCTGATAAGACTTAACAAAGAACGCGGTTCTTGTGATGGCTCGGTATGCAAACAGCCCGACAGCCTCATATCTGACAGATGAAGGAATTTCAATTCATGCAAAACGTCCAACAAACTCAATACAGAACTAATCATAAAGGCTCAAGTAAGCTTGGGGCTAAGTTAGAGTCTGAATCCTGCTCCAGTACAGGAAGACACTCTGTAAATCACAGCATGCGTTTTCCTTTACAGGAACTCTGACCTCAGAAGGTCACTTCGAGCGAAGACCGGTGGAAACGAGCCCACGGCCAACTGTCGCGTACGACAACTGCAGCACTGCCGGGGAGGGTTTATCTGTACCTCAGCAACAGGGTAACGTAATCTGGGATGAGCAAAACCACAGCTTTGGCACGGCCATCTTGGGAAAAGCCACGCGGCGGTCGCCCTGGAGAGTATCGATGGCTGCTGCGGTTCGGATAATCGCTCCGCTGCAGACGCGGCTGCCAGCTACAATGATTATTAATGGAGGTGGTTGTGACATCCGCAGGGTCGTTGGGTTCTTTTCCCCCGTAATTATTCTGGGAATAAGGGAGCTGGTAACGGCCAATCGCAGCGCGGCGAGACAGAGAGAAGACGGCTGAGTCATGCGCCCCATCCCCGGGCTGCAGCGCTGTCTATTCATCATGGTGTGATACATGGGGTTATTGTTGTCTCCCGGAATATCAGCCTTTCAGAGGGAAAACAACAAGGCATGGCGACATGCTCCAGCTCTAAAGCACTGACCTTTGACCTTATACCACATACAAGATGAACCATATTGTCCTGTAGTAATGAAGGATACACTTTTGCCGTATGTTATATAGTATACTATATGACCACGTTCCTCATGTTGCCTTCATTCAGAGAGGAGCATTATGGGATGGCTTTCTTTACGCGCGGGATTTGACTGTGATCCTGATCAATACACCAACATCCGGATCCAGGGTTTCGTCTGGAAAAGGCGTGGACATTGCAGCGTTCACAGGTTCAGACATCCTGAAGTCGTAAAAACGCGCCGTCCATTACCATCGATTACGTAAATGCAGGATGTATATATATACATATATATATATATATAGGATGCCACTAAGGTTGCATCCTTAGCTGGATGGATGACTTGTGTTTTTTTATTAAATAGTAAGAGACGGCTCGGAAGAAGCCAGCCATCTTGGGTCTTTTGTTTTCGCCAAGCCGCAGACGGGATCCGATATCGAGATCAGAACCTCTTAGCGCTTCTCAAAAGCAGCGCAGCTCACTCTGTCGTCGGATCCCATCAGAAATTCGGGAGCCGGACTGCAACCGGACTGGAACCGGATCCTGAATCCTGAGTTACAGACAGGCGTCATAGCCGTCTCGAGCGGTGCGCTTAACGTAATACGGTTTTGGAGTTTGTTCCTGCTCTGCTCTTACGACCGTCGTCTTATCTGATCGTAGCAGATACGGCGGGATCGTCATAATTACTACAAGATATCTCTTTCTTTCTGCTATTGTGCCCGTGGAGGAAGGAGACAATACTGATCAGGGCGTCTGCTCTTTTTTTTTTTTTTTTTTTTTTTTTTTTCATCCATCATGAGAAATCCAGATCAAAAAAATAATAATAATAAATAAATAAAATGCACACCGGTACCACACTTGATGGTTTGAATGTTTTTTGTGGGGGGAATTCTGAGTGGCAGAAAGGCAGAAGAAAGAAAAGGAATAGGAGAAGGAGAAGGAGAAGGACAAGGACAAGGAGGAGGAGATGGAGGAGGAGATGGAGGAGGACCGGTCTCATCCAGCCGCCCCGCTACAGAACAATAGAAACCCAAAGTGATGGATAGAGGCACGGGGAGGGGGAGGTATAACTTTAAACCTAAACGCCTGATCGCTGAAAAATAAAATATAACATCCGTCAGTGAAACGTGATCTTCATCAGCAGAAGGTTTCGTTAGAAAGGTGCTAAACGGGGACCAAAAAAATATATATGACAGCAGAAAAGTAGATCCAAGGAGGGATAAATGAGGAGATCATGCACATGTGTTTTATAATAATCAGCTTCAGTAATCAGCAACAAGTTCATTTGGAGATTTGGGAAGAGATGAGAGATTTATTACACAAGCCCAACAGGTTCACTGTCCCCCTTTACACCACATCACATCACATCACATTAGATAGAATTATCTGGAGGTAATCTATCACTAGTGTTAAGGTTGTGTGTGTGTGTGTGTGTGTGTGTGTGTGTTAGCACACAATGGTCAGTCCAGACGGATTTGCATGTTAATAGCTTTGTGAAACGGGATTCACTGAGACAAAAAGAAATCAACTCATGCGCTAAGTCACTAACACCACTTTATACGTTACACACACACACACACACAGAGACACACACACACACACTAATGTTGGTGTCATGGAAACGGTACATCCTGAACATCGGTGTATTCGCGACAGAATTGAAGTTACTAGCCTGCTAGCTCCTAAAATAAACCCCCTCACCGAGGCGCTTTCCTCTTCCAGCTACGCCCAAAGTCAGCTCGCGCGGATCCCTGTGTTTTTCCACACAAATCGTTTCACCGGAAAAAAACAACACAAAGACCAAAAAAAACGACAAGAAGAAGAAATAAAAGAAGCGCAGACACTCACTGGAATACGGGCGGTGTCGCTGAAAAGCTCGGAGGATCCTCTTCTGAGAGCCTGCTTTCACTGAAGGAGAGACAGAAGGAGAGAGAGATGCTACATGAAGAATGGAAAGACGCTTTAGCAGTCGCCTCGCGCACGCTCTCTCTCTCTCTCTCTCTCAACCATCACCCCCACACACTACATCCTACAACGCAGTGCATACTCCCGTACTAACTAGTATGCCAAAACAGAACCTTATTCGTTAAGCGCGTCGCCATGACTACGCCCTAACGCGCATACTTCCGTACTAAGTAGTATGTATGCATATACGCCAGACCCAACGGTCACCTTCCACACCGCGCATACTAATTACTATAACACCCTACTCACTACAGTTCAAACCGTTCGATTTAAACCTGTCACCATGGCTACGCCCTGACGAGCGCCCGCGCGCGCACACACATGCCTACTTCCGTACTAGATAGTACGTTAAATACGAACGTCGAGAATAAAAAAGATGCATACTTCCGACCTAAGTAGTATGGCAGATTAGATACTCAATAGGAACCGTTCAATCTGATCAGGTCGCCATGGCTACGCCCTAACGCCCATACTTCCGTACTAAATAGGCTAGACGTGTATTAGGTTTATATATATATATATATATATATATATATATTTTTTTTTTTTATATATAATTTTTTTACATTTATTTTTTTATAAATATAAATAAGTTATGAATAAAATTATATAAGATAAAATTATTTAGTATGCATAAGTATTTAAAATTACTTTTTATAACTATTTATAGACAGATTTTTATGTCTATAAAAATATAGAAATGATTATAAAACTGGACATACTACTTATTTAACCAAGTTTGCAGTAAGAAGTATGTGTAGTATGATTTGTAATCCAGCCAATCAGAGCGCGCTCGAGATTTATTCAAATAGAGGATGATGTCATTACACATGCCAGGAGAAGGCACGCAGCCCCGCCCTCTCTTAAAAAAAAAAACAAAAAACGCCCCTCCCGCGTTCGAAAGTTCCAAATCCTTCCACAGTTCCCGCCCTTTTCTCTCTTTCTTTCTTTCTTTCTGTCTGACTTTCTGTCTTTTCTGTCTGTAGTTTTCAGTTGACTCACTTTATAAGGCTGGGAATTTCTGAATAGTTTTTACATACGTAACAAAAAAAAGAGGCATGAAGACTACAGATGGATGGAGGGATGGATGGATGATAGATGGATGGATAGATGAATTCCATTTTTGCTCCTTGTGTATGCCATGATGCTGCGTTTAGGGAACAATGAGTCAGCACAATAAGACTGCAGTACTGACTTCATGCTCTCACTAAATACACTACACAGCCAAAAGTATGTGGACACCTAACCATCACACCTCCAGATTTATTCCTCTTTGCCGTTATATTGAGCTCCACTCTTCCGGGAAAGTGTTCCACTAGATTTTGGGGCGTGGCTACAAGAACATTAATGAGCCACTCGATCAGCCACTCAATCAGCCACTCGATCTTCGAAGACACACAGCAGCATTAGGCTTTAAAGACAGCTATAATGCTCAGAATTAAATCAGGGCGTTTGCGAATACAATGCAAATCGAGTTCAAAAACCACGCCCCGGGGTAAAGTTAGTAAAATACACGCTATTGGTTTTAGCAGCAAATTAACACCGATTCACTGAATACAGAAATGTAAGTAACAAAAGACTTCTAATAATGTTCTGTTGTCTTTCTTCTTAGGGTAAAAATCATAAATTTGTTTTTGTCCTGTTTAATGAACTGCGGAATCGGATAAGTGATAACAGGACCTGGAAAGGAAACATTTCACAGCTTTAAATGTAAGTTTAAATGGATAAAAATAAAATCATTCATTCATTTTCTTGGCCGCTTATTCCTTTTCAGGGTCACGGGGGAGCCGGTGCCTAGCCGGCCACAAGGCAGGAACAACCCTAGACAGGGCGCCAATCCATTGTAGGGCGCACACACACACACTAGGGCCACTTTAGAGACGCCAATCAACCTAACGTGCATGTCTTTGGACTGTTGGAGGAAA
>JAOVVG010000011.1:17535348-17546039 GCA_028566375.1 Leptodoras nelsoni
AGTCCATCGTAGGGCTCATACACACACACATTCACACTCGCATTCACACACTAAGGGCCAATTTTCCCATCACCAATAACCGTGCCGCCCTATTCATATTCATATATATATACAATAAATAAGACTTATTAAGTCTTATTAAGGGGCGGCACGGTGGCGCAGTGAACTGGGAATAAGCGGTACAGAAATGAAGTCTTATTAAGACTTAAGTGTGTGTGTGTGTGTGTGTGCCGTACGATGGATTGGTGTCCTGTCTAGGGTTGTTCCTGTCTTGTGCCCTATGCTACTGGCTAGGCCCCGGCTCCCCCGTGACCCTGAAAAGGAATAAGCAGTCAAGAAAATGAATGAATGAATGAATTTTAAGTGTAAAGATTGAAATGCTGCTCTGACGACCTGAAGTGATTTGAGTCACTACAGTAATAGGTTACATTAATAACTTACAGTGATTCTCCAGAAATGTCCATAAAACGGTTAATATTTTTTTAAAGTGAAGAGTTTTTCCCATATACGTAGTCTTGCATGGATTAGCTTGCACTATACATTCAGGTATACACACGTACACATAGATTTCCTGTAAACGTGATTCACAACGCAAGCTGAAATCTCAAAGGCATGCTTGGGCACATCGTTCCAGGAATTAATCTACAAACTACCTGTTCTCTGGCTTTAGCTCTGACCCTTTCATCAGGCGGATCACTGTGTTGATGAGAAACTTCACCAGCTCCAGCCATGTAAAATGAAATCGGAGCGCCTCAGTCCTGCTCAAGGCTGTTTCTCATGTCAGGATTAAGAAACCGCTCTGTATAATCGTTCGACAGGGGTGGCTCAGTGGTTAAGGTGGTGGGTTACTGAATAGAAGGTTGGGGGTTCAAATCCCAGCACCACCAAGCTGCCATTGTTGGGCCCTTGAGCCCTTAACCCCCAACTGCTCAGTTGTATAAATGAAATAAATGTAAGTCACTCTGGATAATGCCATGCAATGTTTTATTTGTTTGCTAGATAATCCACCACTGTGGCACCGCTGTCATGTTTGATGTGCAGATCGGGAGGATCTGCACATCAAGAGAGGATTAGAGATTCACACCCACTAAAAGACAGCAGAATGTTCTGTATGTTCAGTGTGCGGTGTGAGAATAAAGATTCACCCTTCATTCCAGCAATTTCAACACACCCTTGCTGACGTGGATGTTTGTATCGAATTCATCACATGAGTGTGCACAGCAGGACAAAATGCAATTCCTTGTTATTTCTTTTGGACTTGAAGGTTAAAACGTCTCTTCACAGAAAACTTAGACAATATCAGCAGCTACACGTGATCTGGAAATTCATCAACTCCTTCTGACCAATCAGAATCCCGAATCCCAAAATACTATCTTTAACAATCTTTCATAAACCAGTTAATGCAAATCTGAGAAGGCACCAGTTTCTGAGTGATCTCTTGGGCTTTCAGATCAAGTTGCTGTGGAGAACATGCATTTCTGCCAGGAGCTGGATGTACAAAACATCACTGATTGCTAGTATAATGCAATAATTGAACAGTATTGCACACCTGCACCTAATAACCCTCACATTCATAGAACATCTGCTGAAGGCTAAACACTGGTGGCCCAATATGCTAACTGGCATTCACCACTTCACATCATCCTGTACTTCTTGTGCCTGAGCCCGAGTTTGATGAAGTTGCCTGACGGTAAACTCATGCCCTCATTTTATTTAAGCTCAATTTATAAAGATCCCTCCCTGAATCCAGAGACAATACAGCTACCATGGTCATCACAGACTGGTTCTACAACTTCCTACTGTCGTCCCCGTGCCTTGACTTGTCTCTTCTTTTGAAACATCAGAGCTGTATCTCTGAGGGCACTGTGAGTGAGAGATGTTCTTAGTTCATGTCTGTTGTATGGACCAGCTTCATGGAGGTTCCCTTAACCCTCTCTACATGACAAATATAAAATGCTGTTTGTCTACTTTGTGCTAAATCATGCACAAAGATATTTTGGGAACAGAACTGCTCCTGGAGAAGTGAAAACAAATCCTGACACATATAGAACAATTACTAGGCTCTACTGTCACCTACTGGCACATATGAGTTACTACACATAATTACTTCTACTCTGCTTTATGGAGTTACCCTAAACGTACTGGGTTATATTAACGCTGACATCGGTCTGAAAATATGAGTGGACTTGGGACCACATCCCAACATATCCAGGTCCAAAACAGCTTATTATTTATTCATTTGGTTATTGAAGGAAAAAAAACACTCAGACAGCATCATTTCTGGTTCGAGTTGAAGAGTTGCCGGGTGATCCTGTGCCCACAGTCGCCTCAGATTCCTGCCTTTTGGGGAGTAGAACCTGATGTTGTAGCCTGTCTGCCTAAAGTTTCGACGCCTTGTGCAATCTGAGATGCTTTTATGTTCAGCGCAGATGCAAAGATCGATTATTGGCGTTACCTCAGCTTTCTGACATAGCAGACACAGCTTAGATTGGAAAAGACTTTTGCTGATCTTACTTATGAGGAGAAACTGAGAATCTCTCTCTCTCTCTCTCTCTCTCTATTATTATTATTATTTATTTATTTATATATTTATTTATTTATTTATTGAAATAATACAAATAATAATAGGGAAAGAGAGATATTAGCCTCTAATATGCCTTTTACTGAGCGTGGTTGCATGGCTCCCTGGTGGTCTAGTGGTTAGGATTCGGCGCTCTCACCGCCGCGGCCCGGGTTCGATTCCCGGTCAGGGAACAAAACTTTTCTTTCTTTCCTTCACTTTGTTTTCTGACGATACAAATAGAAGCATAAGACCATGCAAACAGAACCGCAAAGCACTATTAGTAGATAATATTATATTCTCTACATTGTATTCTATTAGATTCATATGTATAATGACTTATGAAAACATGCAATGCATGCACATTTTATTTTTCATATACACTTGCTTTATGTTAAGAATTCATAATGCCTAATATTATTTTTGCTGTAGTGTCGCGCAGTGCGCATTCCTAAATATTTATAAGAATATTTATAATACATTGTGCATGCACTATAACACATCAAGCACGTGTTCAAACGTCATTATAGAAATTAGCTTTAGAGAACGTGCTACTAGTCTTACTTTTAGTCAATGAAAATGATTAACTGTTGATTAAATGCTAATGTTAATCATAAGGAATTGTGTGTGTTCAGGTTAAATGAGAAATAATAGTTTAATTATTAGAACTTTATGACATACTACAACAACAAGAAGAACAACAAAAGCAAAAAACAAAGGCATAATCGATAATATTTAAGAATTATATTATAATAAATGACATTAAAAATTGTTATTAACTGTTAATCCCAGAAAATTGCTGGCCGTTAAATAATGAAAGTAAATGATGAATGACGGACTAGCCGGACCCCAGTGCGCATGCGTGATATTGTCGCGTATGCGCAGTTTAGAGCAGTGGGGGGGGCCGTTGGTTTGGGAGTGACAGTCTCTGCTCTGTTGATGTGGAGGATAAAATGAAATGTGGATGATACTATGAGGCGAGATGGCGTACCAGGAGGGAGAGACACTCGAATCGTGGCTCAGTAAGTTTCATTTCGCACATCGGGTTTGATTTGGGAGATTGGCTGGGTTATGTGTTCCGTTTCTTCCTGTATGTGTTGTGTCGCGGGTTGATTGCGTAAGAGCATTCCGCTTCGGATTAGAGATTAAAGCCGCACTTAAAAACATCAGGTGTGTTTCTGAGAACAGACACTGCTGCTGCTTCTGCTGATGATGTTCTTCATATTATCATCTTCGGTACTAAACCGATTTGTAAGAGAGTATGGAAGACTTGTATATGAAGTATAATGGGCCATGATTATGATCTAATGAAATCAGAGTGAATCAATGGATGAATGGATGACTGGATCTCACACACCTGTGTTTATGCCTAATAAGCAGTTAACATCCATTGTGCAGGGTGTGTGTTATGTGACAGCACATTACAGACATGTGTGTATTGATACACACAGGTGGGCTCCACTAAGATGTAATGATGCACATTAAATCACTGTTATTCACTGTTTTAGTGTATTCTGTACATAAACAATGTGAAAGATCCAGTTCTGCTCTCAGAGCAAGATTTCAGATATAACTGTTAGCACACTAATGCTGCTGCTGATGATAATGCAGATGCAGATGCACTTTTATGTGGTGCCTCAGAGCATTTCATGCTCAGGACTAATTAAATTCCTCTTTTGTTAGAGACCAGTGATGCCACAGAGTCTCTTTGCTATACACTAAGCTCATGTTATCCTCTGTCTTCTATCCACAACACCCGCTTGCTCCCAACCAGGGGCTGCTGGTCAGCAGGGGGGCACTTATTTAGTCATACAATGCAAGCAGGTGAGCTGCTCTCTAATTGGTTGCTTTAGGTTTTCAGACAGGACACAGATCTTAGCTGCCTGGACCATATTGCATGTTGTCCAGTTGTGCCGCTATACACTATATAACATTAGAAAAATCAGGCCTTACCTGACTCGGTATGCCACCTTGGCTGCTTGGTACAGGCCAAGGTTCTCTTTAACCCTGACGGCTGCAATGCCCTTCTAGTGGGCTTCCCAGCCTGGACAGTGAACCTCTTAGAGATGGTCCAGAATGCGGCAGCATGTCTGGTTTTTGATCAGCCGAAAAGGGCACACGTTACTCTGCTACCCATTGCACTACACTGGCAACTCATGGCCGCCCAAATCAATGAAATCGATGAACAATATAGTGAATGAATGGACAAATGACTGAATTAACAGCTGAATGGATGAATCATGAATCTGGTTGACTGATTGAATGATTATTTGAGTGAAGGAAGACGTGAATAAATGATGCACAGTTACTGAGTGAATAATGAGCGAACGAGTGGCTCTTTCGAAATGAACAGTTGAACTTGAATGCGTTGTTGCAGTTAGTGACATCATGGCAGATTTCATTCGTACTCTAAATGTTCTGTCATTGTTCCCAGACAAAGCCACTCACCCGACCAACAGGCAGGAGGACTGGGAGTACATCATCGGCTTCTGTGACCAGATCAACAAGGAGCTGGAAGGGTGAGTATCAGAACACCGTACAGGACACAGGAAGAATAACAGCATCTCCTGCAGGACCACATAATACACCCTGATAGCTGCTATTTTTTACTTTTAATTCTATTACTTTTCCTGTAAAAGGTGTGTGTGTGTTTGTGTGTGTGTGTGTGTGTGTTTGTGTGTGTGTGTTTGTGTGTGTGTGTGTGTGTGTGTGCAGTCCACAGATTGCGGTCCAGCTTCTTGTTCACAAAATCCACTCACCTCAGGAATGGGAGGCTCTCCAGGCGTTAACCGTGAGTGATCATGCAACACACACACACACACACACACACACACACACACACTTACACAGAGCTCTGGCTTGTGTTCTTTATCTCCTGCAGGTGTTGGAGGCCTGCATGAAGAACTGTGGGAGACGGTTTCACAACGAAGTGGCCAAGTACAGGTTCTTAAACGAGCTCATCAAAGTGGTTTCCCCCAAGGTGAGGACGTTCACTGCATCCACATGCATCTGCATGGGACAGCGGTAGCTCAGTGGTTAAGACACTCATTGGAAGGTCATGAGTTCACTGACAAGCTGCCACTGTTGGGCCCTTGAGCAAGGCCCTTAACTCACAACTGCACAGCTGTATAAATGAGATAAATATAAGTCACTCTGGATGAGGGTGTCTGCCAAATGTACATGTAAATGTAAATGTACGTGCCGTTCTAGACGTTTATGGTCATTGAGCGAGGGAGGAGCGGTGTATGTGTTTAGCACCATGAAAGAAGACGAATAGCAATAGCTATAATAAGGTACGTTTATCTCGCCTACACAGCTGAGCGGTTGATGGTTAAGTGACCGTGCTCGAGGGCCCAGCATTGGCAGCTTGCCTCTAGTGGGATTTGAACTCATGACCTTCTATATATGATGTACATACAGTAGGGCTTGGCCCTTGTAATGCAATCAGAGACTAAGTGGAAGTCATGCAGCTCTTCCTCTCACTTAGAGAGTCTGCCTTGCACAGCATTTAGACCGCAGCTCTATCTTACAGCACCTTCTGATCCATTGAGCGGACTTATGCTGCGTTCACCTTATCGTGGAATTGGGAATTTTAACTGATTTATTTTTCGACTGTGTCTTCAAGCTACAAACCGATTGACTGATTCAAAGCAAATGATTGTATTTAGAGTATAACCTAAAGGTAGTGAAGTCGGTTTTCTGAATGAAGTGGGTGTTTTCTTTGTTTTATTGTTTTAGTCAGAGCGGTGCACTATACCTTTTGACTGTAGCTGAAGAGAAGTGCGCAATTTGAGGTGAAGCGCTCGAGCTTGTCTCTGGTACTGCTAACGAAAAGCTTGAGCGAGCATCACGCTGAACGCTCTGTCTGTCCGCCGGTTAGGATGATATTTAATATCCGCTGCTTCCTGCACTTTACGGTCAATGTAATGAATGTTCCCTAATGTACCATTTAAGATGTGCAGCTTTTATCTAGTGTAGATGTAAAGTCTCTTTCTCTCTCTTTCTCTCTCTTTCTCTCTCTCTATCCATTTCAGTACATGGGGGAAAGTGTCTCTGAGAGGGTGAAGACTAAGATTATTGAAATGATGTACAGCTGGACTGTAGCGTTCCCTAATGAGGCCAAAATAAGTGAAGCGTACCAAACCCTGAGGAGACAAGGTGCACACCCGCCTACCTTCATCACTCTACACCTTCACCTTCACCTTCACAGGTGGCGTCGGTGTAATCAGTATTAAGGCAGCGCATTACTGGAAAGCATAACAGATGAGAGTCAGAGTCAGAGGCGGTCGCAGGTTCTAGCCTCAGGTTCTTGTTCTTGGTTGACAGGAGAGGACGAGTGGACGAGGAGTGGAAGTCATCTTCTTCTGAGATCCTTTTCTACTCAACACGGTTGTAAAGAGTGGTTATTTGAGTTACCGTAGCTTACCCGTCACCTCGAGCCAGTCCCTCTGTGCATCCTAGCCCGAGCCCCATCTCGTCTGTGAGGCGCTTGTAATTGTAATTGTCGCGCACTGGATGTTTTTCTGTGTAAACCCCAGACGTTGTTTAGGGTTTCAGATTCCCAGCTGATTTCTTCAGCACTTTTTAAAATCTAAAATCAAACCAGCCTGTCTGGCACCAGCAGCCGTACCACAAATGACATTTTTCCACGTTCTGGACTTCACCTTGAGCTCCTGCCCTGTACTTACATTACCTTATTGTGCTGGAGGCTGGTTGCATGAAAGAGCAGGTGTTCCTAATAAGCATATGCATTAGTTTGCATGAACGAAGAAAGAAGACTTTGGCACTTTGTGGGTGTACAGTTACAGACAGGAGCTCATCTTTTTCCACGTACAGTGTATATTAATTGTTCCTGAGTGCTGGCAGAAGCAGATTTTCTGCTGATGGATTATAATGTACACACACACACACACACACACTATCATGTCAGTGTCACTGCTGTACTGAGAATATAAATAAATCTGCTTAGTGGTGGTGTTCCTGTTGGTGACCCCGTTTTACTGGCTGTACAGTAGAGCTACAGATGGCCAACAGCCGGTAACTGTACATCTACAGAGGCCCAAAGACGTCCCATGAGCCTTTGCGTTAAATGAAATAGCCAACAGTTATAATCAGTAGGATGTATAATCAGATGCAGAAGTAATGTTCAGAACAGATAGATACAGTATAACGTCATATAAACCCAATGTGGGGATTGTGTTTCTTATTATTTACATTACCTTAAATGGCCCCAGATGACGGTTATATAATAATAAAACTAATGCTCTTAACTTTTTTTGGTGCGGTGCAGGACTCATCTCATCAGACCCTGAGCTGACGGCTGATAAAACTCTGATCCCGTCTCCACCTTCCCGCCCCAAAAACCCAGTGTTCGACAACGAGGACATGGGGAAGGTGAGGTCATTGAAGGGAAATACAAACTTTAAGCTGGGTCCTTTTGTTCTGTCTCAGTCAATGAAACGTGTGTGTGTGTGTGTGTGTGTAGTTGTTGGCGGAGCTGCTCCGCAGTAAGAACCCCGAGGATCTGCAGGAGGCCAACAGGCTGATCAAGAACATGGTGAAGGAGGTGGGGGAAACTTCATCTTCTTCTTTGCCATATCATATGTTATCTAATCAGACGGTGAGGTTCGTTAATTACCATGGCAACAAGATAACAAGGTAGTGCAGGGTGTGATGTATAACTTTATAACGTGACGCTTATTTTAAAAAACCTCGCACCGTAGTGGCGTTTCTTGGCTCCGCCCCCTCCTTTACAGAGCGTTGGGAACTAGTGCCCGAGGTTGTTCAACTTCGAAACAGTAATAAGTGAAGGAATTTGGACTTCTCGTGTACGCGTTTGATCTCGGCAAACAACATAAACACTCTTTAACCTGGACTGCTTATCTTGGTTACACATGCATATACACACACACACACACATACACACACACACACTCAAACTCAAACTCAAGCAGACACATTATGTGTTCAGTAATCTTGATCTTGTAGCTCTCGACATCCAGATTCATAATCAGCTGTAATAAAGTAATGAAGTTGGGGGCGGGGCTTGTTACCACCCCTGGCCCATGACTGGCTTTGTGTGCAGGACGAAGCTCGGGTTCAGAAAATGACCAAACGCATGCACACGCTGGAGGAGGTGAACAACAATGTCAAGCTGCTGAGCGAGATGCTGAGTCATTATGACCAGGACAGGTCATCGGATGCGGACCGTGACCTCATTAAGGTGAGCCTGGAGCTCCAGAATGAACCTCTGGGAAATAAATACAATCTCTGTCTCTCTCAGACAGTTTTACGCACAATCTCTCTCTCTCTCTCTCTCTCTCTCTCTCTCTCATATGCCTGCGTGTCTGCAGGAGCTGTATGAACGCTGTGACAAGCTGAGACGCACGGCGTTCAAACTGGCCACGGAGACAGAGGACCACGACACCAGTTTAGGTAACGGAATGCATCGACAGTTACAGAAATTCAGGAAGAAGGGAAATCACACGGTGCCATTATTTTACAGTATGTACTGTGGTCTATTTAGCGACACAAGGATTTACTTTGGAGTGTGTGTGTGTGTGTGTGTGTGTGTGTGTGAGCAGGTGAAATTCTTCAGGCCAGTGACGAGCTGGAGAGCGTTATAAGCCTGTATAAGAAGGTCGTAAAAGGTGAGACGGAGGCAGACGACACTGAGGAACACAAGGCAGCACTTGGGAAAGGTGAACACACACACACACACACACGTGCACACACACGCACACACGCGCGCACACACACACACACATACACACACATACACACACACACACACATGCACACTCATACACATATACAAGCACAAAAACATACACACACATGCGCACACACACACACTTGTGTTTGTAAAAGGTATTATTGTGAGACTTGTTAACATTCGTGCTCGTCAGGATGTGAGACAGACACACTCATTGATCTCGCCGGTCTGGATGAACCGCCCGCTCTCCAGACAGCTCCGCCCCCTCAAGTCTCCAGAGCACCTTCGACCAATCAGACTGCCTGCAGCATTCCACTGATCCCGCCCCCTCCTCGCCGATTGGCTGGAGGATCTGCCAGTCAGACCAGCAGCCCCATTCACAAAGCCTCAGAGCCGTCACCGGCCCACTCTCTGCTCGACGATGAGCTGCTGGCCCTAGGTGTGTTTTTATTTTCCTAGTATGAAAATATTTAATATAAATGATCAATGAATCAATATGTTTTGTGTTTTTACTTTCTTTTTACATTTTTTTAGCATTTTCCATGTTTTAGTATGATAATAATAATAATAATAATAATTATTATTATTATTATTATTATTATTATAAGATTTTAATGTATTCTTGTATTTAAAATTTTCATGTAGGCAAAAACCTGCTGCATCAAAATAAAAAAACTTTACAAGTTTATATTTTATAAAAATGTAAAAAAAATATTCTCATATCCTGTACACATCATGCTTTCTATTATTTAAATACAATATAATCTGTTATTTATTTAAGTATTTAATTACTTAAAATGAGTTATTATTTTAGTATTACTTTTTCATCTTCTTCTAATATTTAAAATGTTTATGATTATTTTTGGCTGTGTATTATTATTATTAATACAGGGTTGAATGAGCCTCCTCCGGTACAGAGCAGACCCAAACTGGAGGACGTGTCTGGCCAGTGGACGTCTTTACAGGTACACTTCCTCCCTCATGTCCCACATTTGAGGCGGTCAGAGACCTGGGGTCTATAAGAGGTTCTGGATTTAATCTAAGAGCATATGGCTGATTTCTCTGGTACAATTACGACGATGATGATGATGATCACGGTCATGCTGACGACTTGTTTGTCCACTGACCCGGACACTGTGGATCGAAACTAAAATGGTTTATGGAAACTAATGGCCTTGACTCAATACTACATTGTGAAAAATTTAATAAAATCTGGAATGACGAGAAAATCCATGTTGGCTCCAATGTAACAACAAAAATGTTGTGATCATGAAAACAACCTAATTGTTAAATTGGGCCTTTGTTTAGCTTTATTGTTATGGAAGTGGCATCATTTATCTATCATATATACAGGGGTTAGACAATGAAACTGAAACACCTGTCATTTTAGACCACAATAATGTATTAGTATGGTGT
>JAOVVG010000011.1:18303996-18315453 GCA_028566375.1 Leptodoras nelsoni
CTGACAAACACAAGCCACACTTCCATCACTGAGACTGACAAACACAGGCCACACCCCCTTCACTGAGACTGACAAACACAAGCCACACCTCCATCACTGAGACTGACAAACACAAGCCACACTTCCATCACTGAGACTGACAAACACAGGCCACACCCCCTTCACTGAGACTGACAAACCCAGGCCACACCCCCTTCACTGACACTGACAAACACAAGCCACACCCCCTTCACTGAGACTGACAAACACAGGCCACACCCCCTTCACTGAGACTGACACAGGCCACACCCCCATCACTGAGACTGACAAACCCAAGCCACACTTCCATCACTGAGACTGACAAACACAGGCCACACCCCCTTTACTGAGACTGACAAACACAAGCCACACCCCCTTCACTGAGACTGACAAACACAGGCCACACTTCCATCACTGAGACTGAGAAACACAGGCCACACCCCCTTTACTGAGACTGACAAACACAAGCCACACCTCCATCACTGAGACTGACAAACACAAGCCACACCTCCATCACTGAGACTGACAAACAGAGGCCACACCCCCTTCACTGAAACTGAAACACATAGACTGACACTCAACATTAAAACATTGTCAAAAAATGAAAAATGTTACAAATTGTACAAAATGTGTGTGAGACCAAAAATCCCCAGAAGGATAGAAATATCTGATGATTTTGTTTGTGCTGAGATATACAGATAGAGAGAAGAGGAAGTAACTGGTTTGTCTCCACCCCTCTCTCTCTCTCTATCTCTCTCCCTCACTCGTTCGTTGCTGTGTGCATTCGTTCAGTGGTGTTGGAATGTGTTGCAGTGTATCACAGTGTGTTGTGTTGCTCCCCGGGCAATGAGGACAGTTAGACAGGTGACATAGCAACGCTGCACACACAACTGTCCAGGTAGGACACAGAGACGACATTCTCTGCTTTTACTCTGTCTCTCTGTTTGTGATTTCAGGTAAGTGCTGTGTGTGTGTGTGGGGGGGGGGGGGGTGTGTGGGTATAAAAAGCACTTATGCATGAAATACCACGCTATACTGACAGTGATTAAAGACACTTCCTGTCTTTTTATAACAAAGGCTCACAAAGTTCAGTTCCACCTGAGTGCACTCTATACAGCCAGCTTAAAAATGAACTGTGGTTCTATACAGCAACAAGTGTGTGAGGTGTGTGTGTGTGTGTGTGTGTGTTATACAGGAAATTTCAGAAAAAGTGTGTACATGACTGTGATAGAGGAAGAGCGAGAGATGTGCGAAGAAAGTTACTACAAAGATCCAAATTCTGCTAAAACAAAGTGAAAGTTTTTTTGAGAATATTTAGATCGCAGTCAGTAAATTTGAAACATTGAAAATTCCTGGGGTAGAAAAATGTATGGTAGTGGCGATGCCAAAAGGTAAACAAAAAACTCATAGTGTTACTCAAACTCCGTGTGTCCGTGTTACCCAGTTTTCTGCACGAGCTGATTTCCAGATTTATCAGGTTTATCATTAGAGGAGCTTTATTGTACAGTCTAACATGGAGAACACGTTATCATGCAGTCTGTTGCAGAATTCAGACCAGAACTGATCGCAATCTCGTACAGTCGGATAAAAATAATCTTAAGAGAACACTAGAATGGAATAGAAACAAATTAAGGTGTTGTATGTTGGTTTAAAATAAAGTACAATTTAATCTGCATTAAGGTGTATTTACTCAGATCTCACCAAACACAATAAACCTAATGTTATTGTGACATATAAACGTTAAACAATGCCTTAAACCTGTACCCGTCACTGTAATGGCCAGTTTAGTCAGAGTGTAGTTAACCTGCATTCAGTTGCAGGAGATGTACAGCCTTAACATTAAAACCCCTGACAGGTGACATGAATAACACTGATTATCTCAGTACAGTGGCACCTGTAAAGAGTCGGATATGTAACAGCAAATGAAGAGTCAATTCTCTTTCATTCTCTTTCTCATTCATTCTCAAAATTGATTTGTTGGAAAAGGGAAAAATGGGCAAGTTTATAATTTTGACAAGGACCACACTGTAGTGGTTAGACACCTGGGCCCGAGCATCTCCAAAACAGCAGGTCTGGCAACAGGTCCGGGGTGTTTCCCTGCCGTCTACCCAGTGAGCACTGGGAGGGGCTTCAGCACTCTGTCCACCCAATAGTACAGCAGTGTCCAGTCTTGTCCACAAAGGGCGGTGTGGGTGCAGGTTTTCTTTCCAACCAAGCAGAAGCCACACCCTACTGAAAGTCAAGATCCATTGATTAGATCCATTGATTAAACACAGGTGGAATGAGGTGTGGCTCCTGCACCCACATGGCCTTTTGGGGATAAGACTGGACACCCCTGTACTAGTAGGATAAACGGCATAGATTAAGAATGATTGAGTGGACATTCTTGCGGATCCACCTTGTTTTTCAAAAGCAAGTCACACCCATTCCTTCCTGTTAAACTCTGTGTTTAAACATTGTATCAAGTAATAATTGGGAGTTTAAAAAAACAAAACAAAGTAAAAACAACAAGTTTGGGAGCTGATTGAATTGGGAGATTGTTATCTAAACAAACTGGATGAAGAAGCCCATGCAGCAATCAAAACAAGACCAGGACAAAGTTCATGCTCAGCGTTGGATATAAAATGTCACCGCACATGTACCACATCACGTTTATGCCTTTACTACCAATGCTTATAAACGCCAAAACCCAGTGCACACATCAACAATATAAAGCACACATACCACTCTTAATAAATGAATGTTTATGAGGACAAAGGTCAGAGACACGTCTGTGTATGAACACACAACGTCTTTATCTCAGGAGGTGGACGTGTGATGGTAAGGCCACTCAGAGCCTCGACAGGAAGCTGAACGTGATGTTGAACCAGTGCCTCATACTGTTGTGTAAGAGCAGATACACCCTTCTAATCACACAATTGTCAGGTCAAAGAAATGCTTGAAAAAAATAAAAGACAGATAGTTTTTCCTACAGCAGCACATATTCAAATTAATGCATTCATTTGAATCTTATCGTTTCTATAGCAACAGGTCATCCACAGGGGATCGTACAGAGGACACTCCACATAAATGAATTTAAAAAGTCATTAATTTGGTGACCCTGACCCTAATTCTAATCCTAACCTTAAATTCTAACCTTAACTCTAACCCTAACCTTAAATTCTAACCCTAACCTTAAATTCTAACCCAGAACTGTGTTTATTAGCTGTAAACTGAGATTATGTGACTCAACTCAATGTAATCTGTTAGCGTTTTAACACTATACACCCTGTCATGACAAGTGAAACAGACACCAGAGAAATAAAGCTTCAGTCACATCTGAAAAAACTGCCCGACAATGAAATGCCAACGATGCAAATGTGTATAGATCCTGTGAGAGGACTAGTGAAATGAAGCGAAGTGGAGATGTTGGCCAGAGTGTGAAGCAGGTAATAAAGTAAATGTTTAAATATGATGTTAGTTTTTTATACTTCCTTCTGGAGATCTTTTACACAATTAAACTGTAGCTGATACTATTGTTTGTTCATGTATACTCGGCATCAGATAACACTCAAACACTCAGGTAGTTTTAACCTTTTAGTCATCAGGTGTAAGGGTGCAGCCCCTCTCTCCCTCTCTCTCTCTCTCTCTGTGTAGGTCTGCCTTTGGTTGATTGATTTGAATTTATAACAGATAAACTGATAGGAATCTTCTATTCCTATCTGAAAATAAGCTGACTCTGTTTCTATGGAAACTACACAGAGAATAAGGATCTGTCACAGGCTAACAACCAGGGCTACAACGATACACAGTGGCTAACACTAGCAAGAATGCTAACATAGCTGAATAAACAAAGTTTCATCGGACAAAGCAATGAAACAATACAGTTAGCATAACACCGAGAGAATAAATAAATATAGTGGTTTCCTGCAGCTTGTCAGACAGACATTTCCGCTAATTTAATGTCCTTTACTAGAGTGTTCCATGCTAAATGAGCACAAAACATGAATAAACATAGGAGGGAACAAGTCTCAGTAGACATTAGTGAATAAAAGTGAGCTGGCGAGTCTGTTTACACACACACTCACCGAGTAAAATGATACTTCAACAGGTTGTAGCTTTCATGCGAGTATTGATTGGTATTAACAGGCCAAAAGTACACACTCCCCACATCACTGCACCACCTCGACCAGGCTGGACTGATGACACGAGGCAGGCTGGGTCCATGGATTCATGCTGTTGGTGCCACTTTCTGACCCGACCACCTGTGTGCGTCAGCAGATAAGGTTCATCAGACCAGGCTACATTTCTCCAGTCTTCAGCTGGACAGGGTTGGTGAGCCCGTGCCCACTGCAGCCCCAGTTTTCTGTTCTCATCGGACAGAAGTGAAACCTCACGTCGTCTTCTGTTGTTGTAGCCCATCCACCTCAAAGTTTGACATGTTCTGCATTCTGAGATGCTTTTCTGCCCACCACAATTGTAGAGTAGTTATATGAGCCTTTCTGTCAGCTGTTGAACCAGTTTGACCATTCTCCACTGATCTATCTCATCAACAAGTTGTTTCTGTCCACATAACTGCTCCTTACTGGATGTTTGTTCTTTATTGCACCATTCTGAGTAAACTTTACAGATTGATTGATTGAATTGATTCAAATTAAAATGATGATAGAGTTGGATATCTGAAGAAAATGGTGCACAAAAAAAGAAAAATTCAAGAATGAAGAAGAAAGAAAATTATAATTGGTTGTGAGTGTGTTCCTAGTGTCTGTGTGTGTGTGTGAGAGAGAGAGAGGAGTGGAGAGCTTTTGTATGTACTGAGACAATTTGAGAATTAGCAGTGGGAAGGACCGGAGGAAGAAAAGCATTATTGTAGTCAATTCGTAAATATACTCTAATCTCACACACACACACACACACACACAGAGGGAAAAGGGAAAATTGTCCTTTACCTTAGACGATTGTGTGGTTTATTAACTTTAAATTATTTCTTGTTTATAATTTAATAGCTGCATTTAATGTCTGCAATTCTTTTACGTTACACCAGCATCTCTTTCTTCTCTCGCTTGTTGTGTTGCTGATCCTGTCCGGCTGTAATTCAGTAAGAAAACAAGGAGAAAACTTTGGCATTCCGCTTTACATTAGTCAAATCATATGAGGTAACTTTGCCTTTGCTCTGCCGTATTATTGACAGTGACAGCAGCCAATCGTGGGCCTCTGCAAGCTTGGGCACGAGGCAGAGGGCAGACAGTGCTTTGCTTGGAGTGTTACGTCGCCCCATGGGGCAAGAGGAGCAGCAGTTTGCATTAGGCTGGCTTCAGCTGTCTTAGAGGAAGCACACGTTAGCCTTCACCCTCCTGGGCTGTTATCTGTCATGTGATAGGGCTGACGGGTTGGTGGAAACTAAATTAAGGAGAAACTCAGCAGGGGGAACAGAGAAGTGGTATTTCCAATCTAGTCACATTTGTTCCCATGACTATAAAACACAGAGGAATCCTGTTTTCTTTGGTCATGAACTAAACTGAGGTGTGCTAATGGGGAAATTGGATTAGTGGCTAAACAGTGTTAGGGTGGTAATATCAGAATGTGGTGGTGTGAGATGAGTGCAGCGGTGAGAGACAATGTCATACTGCAGAGCAAAGCTTCATCTGATTATCAGGCTGAGTGAGAGCTCAGTGTCCAATAACCAGCAACAACTGGAAGATATACCCAACCGAAACTCTGTAAAACTCTGCTCAGGAAATGTGTGTGTGGTGCTTCTTTATTTTTTATTATGTGTTGTTTTTTTTTTTGTTTTTTTTACAAATTTTGGCAGGTAAACCATCTAAAGAGGTGTGAAGTATATTATATAGTACTGTCATGCTTGCAATTTCTCTGTCTGTCTGTCTTTCTCAGGATGAAAGTGAGAAGGTACCGACGCTTACTGCTCTGCACAGCCGGAGTTTGTTTGCTTTCCCTGCTGTACTGCTATAAAACTCTCCATCAGGAAGCTCTGCTGCAGAGTCTGTCGACGTACAGCTCACGACTGATGGGATTCAGAGGTTTCCTCTGGCAGGACACACTAACTGCATCCCTCCTCTCTGACACGTATAGGCAGACATATCATAGGAAGGTAAAAAAAAACAACAACTGCATCAAACCACCTCAATGGCGATAAAACAAATTCACAGAAATACAGGAACTAGACTCTCAGAAATACAGGAACTAGACTGTACTTTTCATTGTTGCTGGTAAGGTACCATCAAGGGTACAGCTTTGTATCTTTAGTCTACATTGTTTACCTATAAAGATAATTTAAGGTACATAATTGGACTTTGAAGTGTACTAATTAAAGGTACACCATGTGCACCAGTTAAAGATAATTACTAAAGGAACAAAAGATGTACTCTTGATGATACTATCCTTGCTTTAGTAGTTTGGTTCATTTATAACATGTGTTCTTCACCTCTTAAAATCCACTGTCTAAAAAAGAAGCCCTATTCTAGATAGAACATTTCCCCTGAAGGACAAGTATGCATGGGAGTACGGCGGTATCACCATGCATTTTTATGGGTAAAATGATTGTAGGTGGAACCCAGTTTGTTAATTAAAAAAAATTCCAGAAACTACTGAGAAACGTTACTGGGATTATTGCCCACTCTGAGTAAAGCTTTTTGTCATGTTTGTCGTTACTGTAGGTGATTTATTACTGCAGGGATGTGGCACATATAGCCATTTCACAGTGTATTGTAATTGTATGTCAATGCACCTAGACATGTAGACATGCTCTTGAAGGTAAACCCGTAAAGCACCTCAGAAGAGTGGTAAAATAGCTTTACAATGGTCACCAAGCCATTTCTTGAAACTGTTCGACATTTAAAGAATTTGGATAGTCATAGACAGTTTTGTGTATTCTTGCAGAACTTAGCTGCAGAAGATTTGCTCCTGCTGAATCCCTCAGGTCCACATGGGGGAGTTCAGAAACGATTGTACGATCTGCAGGTTGATCGCACACCCTACTTCACCCACACTGACAGAGGCATGCTGTGCTTCACTGAAGGGACAGAAATGGAATCAATCACTCCACAAGATGCCAAGGTTGGTAAACCTCAAAATGTGCTACTGAAGCAGCATGGAAAGAATGAAAGCAACCTGGTCACACCGGTTAGGGAGGCGTCAAATTGTGTTTGCCGTCAAGGTTGGCACGGCCCTAACTGCGGTGTTCCAACAGTGGTCCAACACTCAAATCTTCCCACCAAATCACACCTGAAGCCCAGAAAAGTTCCACGTCGAATCATAAATGCAATTAACATCAACCATGAGTTTGACATGCTGCACACCAGATTTCACGAGCTAGCAGATGTCGTGGATCTCTTTCTGGTGTGTGAGTCAAACTACACGGCATACGGTCAAGCCAAACCCCTGATTTTCCTTCGATCCCTCCTCAACGGAACTTTCAATTATGTGAAGGACAAAATCCTCTACGTTTTCCTGGACCATTTCCCTAAAGGCGGCCAGGCCAATGGCTGGATTGCTGATGATTATCTGCGAACCTTCTTGTCCAAAAATGGATTGCTAAGGGTTAAGGATCTGAAACCTGATGATGTGTTCATTTTAAATGATGCAGATGAGATTCCCCTTCGGGAAGGAATTCTTTTCCTCAAATTGTATGATGGTTGGACAGAACCATTTGGAATTCACTTGCGGAAGTCCTTGTATGGATTTTACTGGAGACAGCCGGGAACGCTGGACATTTTATCCGGATGCACCATAGAGATGTTTCTTATGGTCTATAAAGGGGACGGGATTCTGCTACGACGGCGGAATTATTATACCATGTCAGGGTTTCGGGAGTATGAAAAGTGGTCAGGAGAAGTTCTAATCCCGTGGTCCATCGGAAGCCCGGTTCACTATGCAGGATGGCATTGTTCATGGTGCTTCACACCAGAGGGAATTTATTATAAACTGATTTCTGCACAAAATGGAGATTTTCCTCGCTGGGGGGACTTTGAGGAGAAGCGGAAACTGAGTTATATCAGGAACTTAATACGAACTGGTGGCTGGTTTGATGGGTCAGTATCACACTATCCTCTAGCAGACCCTAAAGAGCACATGTTTGCTCCCAAATATCTGCTGGATAATTATCAAAAATATCGCTATTTGCTAGAGAATCCATATGCATAAAGGTACATATGAGCAGCAAAGCATGACAATGTCTACCTGATGGCTGGAATACCCCTATATACCAATTCATATTTGGTCAAGTAATTGAATCCTGCAACACTGAAAATGGTAACATAATATGTTTGATAATAGTCATCAATATTTTAAGGAGTCATCATGCTGGAGGACCCCAGCACCGGAATATTCCTCGAGCGTACATAAAATCACTTCCACTATCCCAGATACAGAGATGTGAAAACAGTTCTTCGCTGTTATGAAAGCAATACCCACAGCAAGTGAGAAAATGGTCTTGAGACTGAATCTGATATCACGACTAGTTTTACTGTACCAAATCAGAATAGCTACCTAAGGTTATTTTTAATGTAATTTATTCCCTTCCATATGCAGACAATGAATGTCTGCATGGTAGCTCTTGTACATATCAAAATGTTGTCTTCCAACTTCTTGTTCCTTCTTTATTTTGTAAAATATTCTGCATGAGTCAGAAACTGGTTCTAATGCAGAACAACTCAGAATACACTTTGACCTAATGAAGAAGAATAACATTACATCAGTGCCACAGCCCTCTGCCTTTGTTGCTGTTAGTTATCTCCCTGTGTTAATTACTAACCTGTTTAACTTTGGTGACATTAAACTGCTGCCTTTAAGCTGATGGGTAACCCGCTAAACGCCTAGCATAAACACTTAATTAACTTAATGAACTATTCCTTCCTTGTTGTTCGTATAACAGACAGGTAACTCGGGTTAATGAAATGTTATTAGGTAGCAGCTCTGCACTCATAACCGCATAAATTACTTGTTAATGATTAATTATCCTGTTCAAGTAATATACATCTCTCCTATGGTAATATCCAAATGACAACACCTTATATGCACCTGGTGGGTGGATAGTGTACATTTACCCGGGTGGACTTTACACATGTGAACAGCTTGTTACTTTTAACTAAGCAGGTAGCTAGTTTAACTTTAACCAGGCTAGTGACTCATTTCTTTACCCAGGCAAATGGCAATATGCTAGGCAGTCAGGAGGTGACTTCCTCCTCACCCTCGCCTAAACAAAGGCTACTGCAGGGCGAGAAAACAAATGAGCCTTTTTTACCGAAAGAGCAGCAGAAACCAGATCTGGGCCTTTTGCTGGAAAATGTCACTGGGACACCCGTCATAAGAGACATTCTGCCCTTTCCACACTGGTATTTTGTGTGTTAATGGTTTTTATGAATAGAAATGAACTAAGAGTGTAATAAAGTAAAGCACTTTGTGTGTGTGTGTGTGTGTGTGTGTGTGTGTGTGTGTGTGTGTGCTTGTGTTTGTGTGTGTGCATGTGTGTACGTGTGACTGTGTGTGTGTGCATGCGTGCGTGCGTGCGTGCGTGTGTGTACGCGTGCCTGTGTGTGTATGCGTGTGTGCGCCTGTGTGTGCGTTTGTGTGTGTGTATGTGTGTGTGCATGTTTGTGTGTGTGCGCGTGTGTGTGTGTATATATGTGTGTACGTGTGCGTACGTGTGCCTGTGTGTGTGCGTGCGTGTGTTTGTGTGTGTGTGTGTTGGTGTTCAGAAGAAGTGAAAACATCCTGAATATTGGAACATCACTATCTCGTCTATAGCTGCAGATGATTTATTTATAGAAAGAAGTAAAACTGTAATGTAAAGCTTGACAATTGTTGACAGATTTTGCCAGTAACTAATATCATCATGAAACTCTAATCATCCAGAATGATGGACCTTGGTTGCTAGTAGGTGTTCCTGATTCTGTGCTACTGCTGTTTGCCCTGGTTTCATTGTGAGCACCTAGCCTAACAATGAGGAATATGGAACTCCCACTACATCAGCTTTGAACAATGTGAATCCTTTTATTGCAGCTATCACACCACTTATATTATTGAAGTACAAATTTGAATAAGCATGCATCCCAGACAGATTTAAATTGACATCATGGATAACTTCAACAACGAACACTTAGATCTCAGCAAAATAATAGATGTTTCAATCATTTCAACCGTCCCAGTGCTTTAAAGCAGTTAAAGCAGAATAAACCATGTCTGCGCTATCTAGCAGGTTTTTTTTAAAGCTGACTTTGATACGATGCTGGATGTCACTTATGTACAGTGGATTCTTTGTATTTCTTTGAAAAATGTAAAAAATATATATTTTTAAAGAAAATGAAAAGCGTACTTTTCTGTTTCTCTGCTTTTATCCATGCTCTGATAACAGGAAGGGACTTGGGTGTTCATGGATGTTCCACATTATGTTTAACTACAAATGGATAAAATGTCTGAGGTGTCGCTTGTTGCTCGATTTTAAACAATTTAATTGTTGGTGGTTTAAGAGGAATAAAACACACAGGAGTGTGCACTTCAGCTGTAACAGACATTCCACTTCATCACACCACCCTGACACTCATGCTTATGCATAGTCCTTATGTCTAGGATGTGTTACACTGATGTACTCACTGTACATCTGATTGCTGTCAGAAAAAGATTTATTATAAACCTTTTTTTTTTTTGATTATCTATAATCTATAAATTATTAAAACAAACAAAGAGAAAACCAAACCAATTTGCAGTCAAGGTATCTATTTAAATTGTTTTACATTTATTTTAGCACCATTAAGAAAATCCCATAACAAATCTGATGTTGTAGCAACACAGAAAGGCAGAGTGATCGTGTAACTCCACCTGAAACGGTTTTAGGGTGAAACACTGACACGCCCTCGACCAGAACCCATGTAAAAGAGCATGACTTGAGTTCAGCTGCTTAAAATGAATTACGTTTCAGAATTAGATCAGGATTAAAGCAAAATATGAAGTATGACCTTTTTTTGTGGTAGCTTTACTGGGTCCTTTGCAGCTTGAGAGCTAAAATAAGGAAACCACACGCACATCCTGCTGCATGGTTTATCAGCCCATGAAATCGTGCACATGCACCCTGAAAACAGAGCAGGCTTTTCTTGAAGATATGAGCTCTTGTTGTGTAGTTTCTTGTTTTCATCCACAATCACAGAAAATGCACATTTATTTGCACTATTTTACTCACTGATTATGACCACTGTATCACTGATAATATGTGACTGGTGGTCATACAGTTTTTGTTACAGTTTTTCTTCTTGTTCTTCCTCATGTTTTGGTTAAGGAGTGTGACACTCCGTGTGGTTGTAGCTGCACATGTCTGATAGAGAACATAAAGGGGTTAGACAATGAATGAATGAAACACCTGGTTTTAGACGAGAATAATTTATTAGTATGGTGTAGGGCCTCCTTTTGCGGCCAATACAGCGTCAATTCGTCTTGGGAATGACATATACA
>JAOVVG010000011.1:18392937-18405808 GCA_028566375.1 Leptodoras nelsoni
GGATTTATATATATATATATATATATATATATATATATATATATGCGCGTGTGTGTAGTTTGTTTCATGTGTACAGGGTGTTTCAGTTTCATTGTCTAACCCCTGTACATGTTTGAGCATCCGTTCAAATATTATATAACTGAACATCCTGTATTAAATACAAAACTGTAAATCTTACACTGTCTTAGGAATTAGACGTTTATAAGCATTTTGTACAGAACGTTATGTGTAACTTTGAGTACTGCAGATTTAGATACAGATATATAATAAGCCAGTCAGCATTTTAATTTCTTTACCTTTGGAATGATTTGTACTGCAATGTTACATGTCTCATGACTGTTTTTGCTTTATTGAATTTTTTGATACAACAGATGACACATGTACTGTGCTGTAGTGCGGTGGTGGTGGTGGTGTGGTGATGTGGTACTCACGTTTGTGGCTGCGTGGGGTCGTCGCTCAGGGACACGTTCTCGCCCTGGATTTCATTGAAACACTTCTCACAGAAGTGGTACCTGTTAGCAAGAAGCCCATATTTGGGTGAACTACACCGTTCGCCAAGAGCACAGCCAATCACAGAGAAGGCACGCAGAGGGAGTCACCAATCAGGACAGGGCAGGAACACGGGGCAGGAGAGGGGTCGTCGCCGGGAAGCAGCCAATCATGAAGCAGAAGGGGGGGGTTTTTTAATGGGTGCGTGAGCCGATTGATTTGATTGGTGGAGTGTAAATTTTCGGCGAGAGGATGATTGGTCGCACCAAAGCAGGCCAATGCAGACATCACAAGCATCAAAGAACAAAGAGGGAGAGAAAAAGAAAGAGGAGGGGAAGGAAGAATGAAGAATTGAAAAAAAAAATGGGAAAAAAAATAGGATGAAATGAAAAAAAAGTGGAACAGAGAGAGGTGGAGAAAATGAATCAATACGTTCAGGACAAACACGTCTGTCTAACCAAGCTAAAGAAGCCAAGCAAAGCAACCTCCTATCCACCGAGCCCTTAATCATCTCTTTCACTCACTCACTCACTCACTCACACACACAGACACACACACACTCACACAGTTACAATAAGGCCAATGGAGGGCAAAAATGAACAAGTGGATACAGAGGAACAGTGTTGGTGCACCTGAGACCCATCATCCTGTCAGAGCGCTTTAAAGAGAAACCTCATCCTCCACAGTGTTAACACACACACACACACGCACACACAGTCTGAGGAGTCTCTTTTAAAGCGTCTCTAAGCTACAAGTCGAATAGGAAAGCAGGAGCGAAAGGACATCCGTGAGAAGTTCAATAATATACACAGAGAATAAGATATTTACACTATATGTTCATTTGATTTTACATCACAGCGATGTTGAGTTCTGGATTCTGATTGGTCAGGAGGCGTTGATTAGTTTTCTATAACAGTAACGACAGTAGGTTTATATTAAGGCTAATTCTAGCAGGCGTTTCTATAGCAACGGCTAGTTCACAGGGACGCGCACTGCTTATAGAAAGTCAGTTTTCTATAAGGAGAAACGCGTTTATGTAACGTTCATGGAAGGAGTCTCCAGTGTCAGTGCCAGAGGGAAAGCTGTAATATGACCAGCGGAGTGTGGTGTTCGTCGTACAAACCCCACTGAGACACCCGAGTGCGCTGCAGCCTCAGTTTCTAAACATGTTTATGTTTAACAAAGGAATTACGTTCAGCTTTTCTTTGTCCTTTTATCTGTTAACTAAAAGTGAATGAAGAGATTTCAGATCTCAGTGTTTATTGCATGTTTGGGAAACGGGGTTTGTACTAATGATGATTTTTAGCTGTTCTAACACAGTGAGAAGGTTAAAGGTAACTATAAATGCATAAAAACTACACCGGGTTGTTTCGTGAACACACACACTGCTGGTGTAAGAGGAATAAAAGAAAACGTGCTGTTATAGGAAACTAATCAACTTCAGTGTGTTAACGGTAGCTCGGCTTCGATCGGTGTTTTCACACACACATTAGGGGGAGCCAACATCTCACACACACACTGTAACATGGAGGTGATGATGGAAGCACTCGGATGATCAGACGAGTACAGTTCTGCTTAAAGTTTAGCTTAAAAATATAACAATGAGGGAACGTGTGTACTGGTCAGGCTGTGGGGTGGGGTGGGGGTGTGTGTGTGTGTGTGTGTGTGTGTGTGTGTGTGTGTGTGAGAGAGAGAGAGAGAGAGTGAGAGAGAAAGAGAGAGAGTGAGACTGACCTGTTTTGGTAGCTGAAGTAGGTAGCGTCTCGGGGGATTGTGCACAGTTGTTTCCCATAGCAGCACAGAGTTTGAGGAGAAAATTCCAGCTGAGAGAGAGAGAGAGAGAGAGAGAGAGAGAGAGAGAGAGAGAGCAAAAAGAGGAGAGACAGAGACAGACAAAAAAAAGAGAGAGAGACAGACAGACAGAGAGACAGGCACAGAGAGACAGAGATGGAGGGAATCAAAAAAAGAGAGAGAGAGAGAGAGAGAGAGAGAGAGAGGGGTGGTGATAAATGACTCCTCATTACAATAAGATGAACGAGTCAGACAGAATAAAACAGTCTAATCTACATAACGAGATAGATCAGTAAAGATGCGCTAGGATGTGTGCTGTTTGTTTTGCACTCTGTTGTGTCACTGACAGCGTTTCTCTTCCTTAAATACACAGAACTCCAAATATTTGCTTTGCATGTAAGATTACTGGCCACCTGTCAAGATTCACCCCAAATACACAGGGGCATCAGGGCATCAGCAGAGAGGCGGGGTTACTCCTCGAAATAACGAGCAGGAGCCTGTTCCTATCAGCTACAAGAGAGAGGACACACTGAAGCAGCAGGAAGAGGGTGTGTGTGTGTGTGTGTGTGTGTGTGTGTGTGTGTGTGTGTGTGTGTGTTTAGCAGTGACGACTGGCTGGGAGATGGCGGCGCTCACCTTCCTCCCGCAGCAGAAGCCGAGGCCCTGCATGACGGGGTCGATCTCCTGCTCGAACACCTCGGCCAGCTTGGAGCAGTACTTATAGACGCGCGAGGTCTTGCGGTTGTACAGCCAGGCATTGTTGAACATCAGCCAGATGTCGTCCACGTACTGCCACGGCTCCTGGTACTGCCCCGTGTCCAGCTTCCGCTTTATGGTGGACAGGTCCATCGGATTCTTCACGATGTCAAAGTAGTCCTGCAGAGCAGAGGAGGAAAAAACAGAGAGAGGTTATAGCGGAGACCACATCACGGTGTCTCAGCTACAGCTCGGAGCAGAGCGGCGGTGTACGTACGGGGATGCCGAGAAGCTGCGGGTCGACGGGCTGGCGGAAGGGCAGAGACTCAGGATCCTGCTTGTAGAGAGCTTCCAGGGTGGGCATTAGGACCTCACGCATCTCCTCCGGCTTAAAAACTGAGGCAGAGACACAGTGACACCATTACAGCCATGCGGCAGTTTCTTCAGACCACAAGATATCATTCCGATTATAGACAGTATTAAAAAAATCCTGCATTCTCATGATGCCCCCTGGTGGCTCAAAGCCCCTAACTGACCACTTCATGCCTAGAAAAGTTCTGCCAACATGATCTGACTTGTGCATTTATTTACTGTGTTTAGCAAAACAAAGTGGGCGGAGTCAGATGGTGCAATGGAGTAAACTCAGGTTTCAATGGAACGATTAGACTTGTGGCGTTTTTATTACTTTACAACTAATGAAATGAAAGCAATTCTCAGAGATAATGTCTTCTCCAGCTCAGAAGCTCATGTACTGCAGGAGCTCCAGTACTGAAGGTGCTGCTATTAAACTCTGTATAACAACATCCACAACACCCAGAACACCAGCAGCAGGAGCCCTGTGACATCCAACAGCACCACAACAGAGATCAGGACTTATTGAGACAGATGATAAACTGTTTAAAATGATTTGCTCCTACTCTTCTTCTTGCTCTCTGCGTTGGTGGACGAGTCGCTTGTCGTCTCTTTTCCCTCTTTGGGTTCGCTCTTTATCTCAGGCTTCTTCTCCTCCACTGCCTCCTCTGTCGACGCCTCCATCGGCTCCGCTTTACACACTTCAGCCTCTGGCTCCTCCTTCTTAATCTACACCAGCAACAGGGCGACAGTGTTTACATCTGTCTTCAACACCAGAAACATGTGCCATGATACTTTACATCTAGAGTACGTCCATCTCACCTCTCTGACCTCCGGTTTCTCCTCGGGCTTCACCTCCACCTCCTCCTCTTCCGGCACAGCTTCCATCTTCATTTTTACCTCTTCCTCCTGGGTCTCCTCCTCTTCCTCCTTCACCTCCATTTTCAGATCGGTTTCAGGGGCGGAGTTTATCTCGGGGTCGACGGAGGCTGCCGAGGCCGGGGTCAGCGTCGGACCGTCCGACATCATGGACGGCTTTTGAGATGGCTAAAAAAAAAAAGTTAGAGATGAGGAAAAATCACATACATGCACTCAAAAATGTTCAAACAGCTTAAAAAAGTTCTCAGCCATATACGGAGATCAAACAGTACACAGAGCGCAGCTAATAAATCAGTTAGAGATACACACCGGGGACTGCGGCTGAGAGTTCAGCCCCAGACCATCCTGGGAAGGCACCGTCAATGCTTCAGAGGCTCCGCCTCCATGCAGCTGCATCTGATTGGGTCTGTCCAGCTGCTGCTGCTGCTGCTGTGGAGTTGGAGGGGCCAAGATGGCCGAGTTGGGTGTGTGTGGCTGCGGTGTCTGACTGCCAGGCAAATGGGGCGGTGTCTGATGAGGAGTGGGCGTGCGTCTTGCAGCTGGTGAGGGTGTTGCTTGGTGGATGGGCGGAGTCTGGAGCTGTGAAGCGGGTGGAAGGTTGGATGTAGAACTTGTGGGTGGAGTCTGAACTGCTGGACTGTTGAGCAGTGGTGGAGTGGACATCTGAAAAATATTCAAATTAAAATAACTTAGCAATCGACTGCTTAAGTTCCCGTCATACTGAGAAACATCGAGTAAATAAAACACACATGCTGATGACAGAAAAACGGTTCCTGAACGAGTTCTCACCTGGACCGGGCCGGAACTGGGTAACGGGAACTGGTTCTGGTTAAACTGGTTCTGCAGCTGAGCCATGTTAGGCTGGACCATTCGAGGTACTCCCTGCATGCCCAGCTAATAAACACACACAGACAGCAACAGCCTCAGTAACACTGTAATAAATAATTCATGGAGTGATAACGGCACAATCCAATATGGCGGCTTTCAGTGAAACTACATCCGCTTACAGCTTCCTGATTTATACACAGCAGTGACGATGTGAATAATGTGTTTATTCCTTTTTAATCCTCGGCTCACCTGGTTCATGTGCTGCGGCTGTGCTCCCATCTGTCCGAACTGGTTCATACCTGTACAGGTGGGAAAAGGGGGCGGGGTTACAGCGGCACAGGGACATGCATGTATGCTGAACAAGAATACAGTTCAGTGCTGCAAGTAAGAACGTATGAGCAGAGCATGCACGGGTTTCGTTATTCCTTTAATGTTTTTTTTTTGGTTTATGCTTTTATAGTCAATGAACACTGCTGAATGATTATTAATATAAAATAATGATCTGCATTAACAAGCTCAGAGGGGTGTGAGAGAAATCAGCATGGCGCCATCTGCAGGACTCTGAGAGCAACCGCAAGACCGACACTTCTGGAGCTAGACGAAGTAGAGAGGTGTGTGTGCGCGTGTGTGTACCAGCAGGATTCGGCATTCTGTTGACCATCTGGTTCGGTCCAGTGGGGCGAAGAAGTGATGGATCTGCCAGAGGACCATCTGACAGCGAGAGAAGATCAACATCACTCGTTCATTTCATACACATATATGTGTGTGTGTGTGTGTGTGTGTGTGTGTGTGTGTGCGCGCGCACTTACTCTCTGTGTGTGTGCTCTGTTTCTGCAGTCGGGTTTTTCTCTTCTCCTCCAACTCCTTCTGGATCTTATAGATCTTTTCAGCAAGTAGGTGATAATATTCAGCCTGAGAGAGAGAAGAAACAGAAAAAAAGAGAGAGAGAGAGAGAGAGAGAGAGAGAAGAAACAGAAAAAAAGAGAGAGAGAATCAGAAAGGGGGAGAGGGAGGGAAGGAGCCAGACAGACAGAGAAATGGACGTTAACTGTACTATACGGTATGCCGTATGCTGGCCGGATCTCAGCCGTATCCACACACACCCCTCATCACAGAGGGCACCTACAGCAGTGATCTCACTGGATAGCATTGGATGATCTTTTTTCAGCTTTTTTCATGTGGGTTTGTCCTGTACATCAGGATCTGGAACGTCCTTTCTCTCTCCACTCAGGTCTTTGTTTTACAACTTTACATTTTAGTCTTAACAATTTGAATAACAAATCAGGGTGTTTCTGTGGTTGAAGGAGACGTATTCTACCCTTTGACCACAAGTTCTCCAGGTCTTAATGAGAGGTCTGTGACATTCTCAGGTCTAAATATCACATTAAACACTACAGCTCTCCTGTCTGTCTGTGTGTTTATAGGCACATTACATAGATGCCATGATAGCTAACGGAAGTGAAGCACTATAACTCATCTGATTTTAATAAAGCATTTTATATTCAAGGGTTTGTGATCTATGTGGAGGATAAAAAGGGCTTTGAGTCCAGTTACTCTGAATCTCCATAGTTAGGCTATACTCACTGCTAGACGCTCTAGGAGTGTGTTTAGTCTACTGTGAACTCAATTACTAATATTCAAAATACATCAATGTTATTGTAATTAACTGTAAATCTCTTTTTGTATCCTGCTTGTACTGATCCAGGGTGTAAAAGCAGTTAGGCACAAAGTTTTCAGCACACACACAGCATTGTGGGATTCTGCCATTGAAAATAAAGTTGATCCACTCCGCTGTTCTGTCCTCTGAGGCTCTGGGAGCTGATGTAGTGATGCGTACTGGTCTGTACAGCTGACAGCAGGGAATTGCCCTTGTATTTTCCTTAACTTCCTCTTAATGCTGAGAATGGCACCCCATCACAAATGTTACCCTCAAGCCGAGGGTGGAGAGACTCACACAGCAGGTAGAGATATTCGTGTGAATTGGGTGGGGTCATTCTAATCTCTAGTTATGGAATAGCCCATGAACTGACTGTGTTTTCATATTTCACCGTTTGTGGCGGGGCAGTCACTCCAGACACCCACCTGTGTGTGCACATATCTCAAAAAGTCCATTTTTATTAATCTGTCTCCTTTAAGTGTGTGAGAAACCGCTCGCTGGATGTTCGCTGCAAAAATCTGGAAGCTGATCAGCTCACAGTTTATATTTTTCAGAAAACAAATCAGTGCATCACTCCAGTGGACACATACCTCAGGACTTTCTGCCATACATGGTATTGTGTGTGTGTGTGTATGTGTGTGTCTGTGCATGTGTGTGTGCGCGCTCACCCTGCTGTTCGCAGACTCGTACATGTCTCCCTCCACTTTGCGTGCGTACGCCACCAGGTTCTCCATCCTCCGGTCCTTCAGTGCCGCAGGGTCCGGGGTCGGGAAGATGGCCTGGACACTACACACACACAGATAAAGAGTTGTTATCAGGTTCCTCACATATAATTTCATTTAAAGGACAATATGTGTGTGTGTGTGTGTGTGTCTGTGTGTGAGAGAGAGACTCACAGTTTGTGGACGAGGTGGTTGCGCAGGTCCTGTGTGATGTCCTCATGCCAGCTCTTCCTCATTCCTGCAGAAGGGGGTGCGGCTATAGGAACAGAACTCATAGGCCCCGCCCCTCCTCCATCACTCATCAGACTGAAGGAGAAAGATATGTAACAGTACAATGTTATATTCTGACTGTAAGCAGTTACAGACTTACAGTGTTACCTTGGCGACAGAGCGGCCTGTGCGAGAGTTATGGTGTTATGAAGTTACCTGTGTGTGTTGATGTTCCTGTGTAACAGAGAGTCTGGTAGGTGGCTGGGCTGCTGGGTTTGGGCCTGAACACCAACACTGCCATTTACACCGACCTGATTAACTCCTACACAGAGACAAAGAGACAGATAAAGTCACGTTTCATTCAAGTTAGCAAGAAACTAGCCAGTCATGTGACCCATCAGCAGTGACTAACCCCACTAAAAGAGGAAGAGAGAGAGAGAGAGAGAGAGAGAGAGAGAGAGAGAGAAAAAGAGAGAGAGACACAGAGTGAGAGAGACAGAAAGATAGAGAGACAGACAGAGAGCGTGAGAGAGAGACAGAAAGAGACCGAGAGAGTGAAAGAGAGACAGACAGACAGACAGAGTGAGAGAGAGGCAGAAAGATAGAAAGAGACAGACAGACAGAGTGAGAGAGAGGCAGAAAGATAGAAAGAGACAGACAGACAGTGAGAGAGAGACAGAAAGATAGGAAGAGAGAGAGAGACAGAAAGATAGAGACAGACAGACAGAGTGAGAGAGAGGCAGAAAGATAGAAAGAGACAGACAGACAGAGTGAGAGAGAGGCAGAAAGATAGAAAGAGACAGACAGACAGTGAGAGAGAGACAGAAAGATAGGAAGAGAGAGAGAGACAGACAGAGTGAGAGAGAGACAGAAAGATAGGAAGAGAGACAGACATCAATATTTAGGGAAAATGACAAAAACGGTAACTGAATATATAAACTGAATAAACGGTAGAGTGATAAATCTCTACTGCCCCCTAACGGCAGATTTACAACAAGCAGTATGACGTCTTCATACATATTATTATTATTATTATTATTATTATTATTAAGAAGAAGAAGAAGAAGAAAAATCACCCCCCCCACCGGATTCTCATCTTTGACTTTCCTTATTTGGTCATTACTTCCTGTTTTTTTTTTTTTTTTGAACACAGAAAGTTTAGCAAACCTGCTTTCTGAAAGGTGACTAAAAGTTAAACATGGGACATTAAACATGTAGATGTGGATTTTTTTATTGTAGCTCCACACACACACACACGCACACACACACACACGCGCACACACACACACGCGCACACGCGCACCTGTGGCAGTAGAGGGAGTGATCTGCCCCGTCTGGCCTGTGTAGCTGAGCCCGAGCGCGGCGTAAGCTCTCTCGATGGAGCTTGGGTCAATCTGACCCGCCGAGTTCAGATTGGGTCCTGAGGGAGGGGCGCAGGGGGCGGAGCCACTCACAGACCCACCCACTGCCACGCTGGCTCCACCTAAAAGAGCTGCAGGAAGAGAATCAGAGTAAATGTACTTTCGTCTCATTAATGAAAAGTGTGTGTGTGTGTGTGTGTGTGTGTGTGTGTACACACATTGCTGATTCCTCTTGTCTCCTGCGTTTTTCAGAGGCAGACAGACGGGACAGTCGTGCCGCGTGCAGTTCTTCCAGTGAGAGATGATCTGCCTCGACGATGCACAGTGAGCCACTGCAGAGACAGAGAGAGAGGGAGGGAGGGAGAGAGAGGGAGAGAAAGAGAGGGAGGCAGAGAGAGAGGGAATATTTTTAATACACATGATATAAAATGGTACTGTGTTTAGCAGTGTGTAAGTGTGTATATAGATACACAGGGTGAGCCAGAGAGATGGGAGTGTTTTCTTGCTCAGTTGATGGCGTTTTAGCCCACATGGAGCAGCGCTCATCACAACATCGCCTGTTCACTGTTGAAATGTTTTTAAAAAAAGGCGAGTGTGTGACTGCTACTCAGTGGCTATTTAGCATCAAGTTCAGTATTCCTCATCAAAGAGCTGAGCCTTCAGAACAATTAAACGATGGGGTGAAATTTTCTCAACAACGCGTCTGCCCTGAAAACGAAACCTCTCGGCGTTCCAACAGCAGAAAATGTTGAAAGAGTGTGTGCATCTGTAATAAGGAGTCTGCGTCGGACTTGTGATTATTGGCTATGGGATTATTTAAAAGTAAAGTCTTCATAACAGTGCCGCGGTCAGTGGTCGACCTGAAGCAGCGGACGTGAGACTAGACTGCTGCAATTCCAGGACCAGTTACAGCGTGTTAGTGTAATGATTGCATTTGTGATTAATTATCGTCTCTCTAGCTCACCCTGTATTTTATTTATTTTCCTCATAGCCCATCTCACCCACACCATCTCTCATACCACAGCGTCAGGAAGCGGGGTAACACGCTGTGAGGAAACGCTCCCGCCCACTTCTGCATGCATGAGCTCACAGACACCTGTGATTGGCTAGTTTAGTGACTGACGTGTGTGTGTGTGCGTGTCTGTGAGTGAGTGAGAGAGAGAGAGAGAGAGAGAGAGAACACTCAGGATGACAGAGAGAGAGAGAAAACACCAGGATGACAGACAGACAGACAGACAGAGAGAGAGAGAGAGAGAGAGAGAGAGAGAGAGAGAGAGAAAACACACAGATAACAGAGAGAGAGAGAAAACCAGGATGACAGAGAGAGAGAGAGAGAGAGAGAGAGAGAGAGAGAGAGAGAGAGAGAGAACACCAGGATGACAGACAGAGAGAGAGAGAGAGAAAGAAAGAGAGAGAGAGAACCAGGATAATCGTCAGTGGGGGGGGGGGGTGAGAGAGAACACCAGGATGACAGACAGACACAGAGAGAGAGAGAGAGAGAGAGAGAGAGAGAGAGAGAGAGAGAGAGAGAGAACCAGGTTGACAGAGAGGGGGACACAGAGAGAGAGAAACAGCCTGAATATTCATCAGTGAGGAGAGAGGGAGAGGGAGAGAGAGAGAGACACACCCTGACAGGTTTTCCCAGCCTGACAGTGGGTCATGTGATTGAGGACGTTCTTCATGGTCCTGCAGTGAGGCAGGCTGCAGTGAGACAGCTCTCCGTTACTCTGCTCCCGACGCTGACACTTGTGAGCGTGAAGCAGGAGGACGAGCTGCTGCTGGATCAGCTTCCTCTTCTCGGGGTCAGCCACAGGGGGCGCCACCGCCTGCACATAAAACATTTTTATTCAGTATCGCTTACAATATGCCCAACCTCCTAATGAACAGTAACATAACCAACTTAAGGCTAACCAAAAACTGACTAGCAGGCTAGCTGCATGAGCCAGTTACAGTAAATAACACACCATCCTTAAAATCGCAACCAACACAATTCCAGTGAAAAACAACCATTTTAGGAAAAAGGAAAAATCTACAATAACAACTATGTGTAAGTGTGCACTCCTGTTTATAATGGGTCATGTGACTACACCAGACTTCAAATGTCATCATCCTACATCCATCAACTGTGAAGTGATTCTGATTAACCCCAAACAAAGAGCAGCTACTTCTCTACAGGTTTCTTCTCGTCTTCTTGGTTCCATTCATCTGCTGAAGCCAAAGAGCTGCCAAAGCATGTAGCAGATCTCACTGTTAACAGATACTGATCAGGAGAGAGGTAAAAATGAATTTCCGTAACATGTAGATGTACCATGGAGCACCATGAAGGCCATCATCAACAAGTGGAGAAAATGGAGCAGGACATCCCTCCAAAATACACAACAGCAGATGATGAACATTTGTCAGGGAGGCTGCTAAGAGACCTACAGCAATAATAAAGGAGCTGCAGGAACATCTGGTCACTCCCTGCATGTGACAACAACCTTGTGTATTCTTCACAGGTCTGGGGTTCGGGGTAGGATTGAAACCCTTTTCACCATAAACCCCAAGTAAAAAATGTGTTATGGTCCGTTGAGAACAAGGTAAAACTTTTTAGGCATGAATCTAAAAAGATATCTTTGACCCAAAACCAGCCAAAGAGCACAAGACCAACAGTGAAGCATGGTGGAGGCAGCATGATACTACAGTTCTGCTTTTCTACAGCTGGAACTGGGGATTTACTCCAGATAGAAGTAAGCATGAGGTGCTTTCAGACCAAACAGTTCCAGGAACTTGTTGAGAGGAACTACCCACTGGGGAACGTCCCAGAGAACTACAAACCTACAGGTTTTTTCCTGTTTGTACTCGCACCACGAGCAGGAACTCGATGTGCCGTATAATGACGTAACTTCTATGCAATCAGATCCGTCTTGGTTGTTGTGGTCTTTTACTTTGTCGTAATTCTGTATGGTGGATTTCTAAACGGAGCAAGCTGAGAGGAATGGCTCAAAGCCGTGCTGCATTTCCTCCGTCGCGTCTCGGCTCAATAAAGCCTGGACTTCACCTTCAGTTCATTTTCTAAATGCTATGAACTGTTGTGGATGTGAAGAAAACTTTACACATTAAAAAAAAAAAAAAGTATGATGTTCATTTTGCACAAAAGCAAATTATACATTTTCAGAAATCGTGTTTTTTAATTGTGCATTCCGGGTAATATCAATCAACCTGCTGCTGGGTTTTTCTGATTAAGTAAAAATAACTTTAAAAACACACACAGGTAAGAACATTAAACCATTAGAATGCTGTTAACTGAGACAGATGGTGCAGGCCCCTAAGAAACCCTGAGCTGATGGCTATAACATGCTGTTTTTCCTATTACATAAATATGTTTTAGCTTTCCTCTTCTTTTCACGCCCTGAAGAAGAGAACATCACCAACTCTTCAGTTTCTTCGTCTTAGAAGCCTCTGAGGCAAAGACACAGAAATCCCCCTTTCATCACAAACATCTCCGGCTGAACTGAGTCTCAGCATGCGTCACCTGACCTTAATACTGCGCTCTGATTGGTTGAATGCATTTATCAGGTTATGTTCAAGAACAGCGCTGCTGTTCAGTGTTTTCTACTGCAAAATGTAAACTGCAATACCTCAACAAGTATGGACAGTCAGTTTTTTTTAAAGGATCGTTTTTTTGCAAATGAACTCTTCATACACACTTGCGCTATGTTGCCAAAAGTGTTCACTCTCCAATCCAAATCACTGAATTCAGGTCTTCCAGTCACCTCCATGGCCACAGGTGTATAAAATCCAGCCCCTAGGCATGCAGACTGCTTCTACACACATTAGTGAGAGAATGGGTCTCTCTCAGGAGCTCAGTGAATTCCAGCGTGGTTCAGTGATAGGATGCCGCCTGT
>JAOVVG010000011.1:18405908-18418760 GCA_028566375.1 Leptodoras nelsoni
AATGGTCAGAAATTCCCATAAACACACTCCTAAACCTTGTGGAAAGCCTTCCCAGAAGAGTTGAAGCTGTTATAGCTACAAAGGGCCGACATCATATTAAACCCTATGGATTAAGAATGGGATGTCACTCAAGTTCATGTGTGTGTGAAGGCAGGTGAGTGTATACTTTTGGAAATATACTGTATGTCTGGACCAATCACAGGTAGACTTTCATCACCCATGATTCCTCTTGTACTGAGAGAGCACCTACCCTGAAGTAGGAGCTTAAAAAAGTTGTCCAAATTGTGTTCTAAGAAGTAGAATTCTTCTCAGCTCCTGCAGTGTGGACATGCAACAAAAAAGGGGTCCAACAGTTCTAAGAACTATGAAAAAGTTCCTCCGGTTCTGAAAGCACCAATGGGCCACAGATCTTGCAGGACTGATGGTGAAGAAAAATTTCACCTTCCAGCACAATAACAATCGAAAGCACAAATCGACAAAGTCAGTTTCGGATGTTACAAAGTTTTGGATGGGTGCAGTCTAAATCCTATCAAAAATCTGTGGAATGACTCTCCAGGACTGGGCTGTGTCCAGGAGAGTCGCTTGGAATTCAATACATCTGGAGCATTTCTGCAAGGAAGACTGGTGTCCCCCACTTGCTACCTTGGGGTAATCTCAACTACCATTTCTGACTCGTATAGTCCGAGTGCTACACAGCTCACCCTGTGAACAGCGTAAAGTTTCCCTTTTGTACTTTTTTTGGGATCAGGGATCTTCCCTAGATTTAATCTCAAGCCCTTTTCGGACTGGATCGGTTCATCAAGAGGATTTTTTTATGAAAAATTTCTCCTCAGTGATTAAAATTACTACAGGACGAGCCAGATTCTAGTGGATTGTATTTTCTATGAACCCGGGTGTTTCCATCATGTGATCGTATATTCACGCTTCATTCACAACATGGCGTCCAATCGGGGGGGAAAGGGCACTGGAGTAGAGAAGAGACACCGCCTCCGGTGAACCCCAAAGGCTGACTGTTTCATTTCCAGCTGCAGCGGTTTAACAGCATTCAACATTAGATCTCTGAAGAACTGAAGGCGGTGGCTTGTAACGTTACCTGTAGCTGTGATTATAATCGCCCCTTTAATAAGCCTCGGGGTCTCACTTTTTTCTCAATGATTTTAGTTCCTTTTTGCTTCAGATGATAATGCTCTCCCAGATACCATATGGACTTTTCCATCCAGACCACGTAGACAGTTGAGAGACTCTTCAAAATCATCCATCTTTTTGTTTCATGATTCAGAAGGGTTCCTTTTGGATCTGTGTGCTAGGAGATTAAATACAGCTAGTAGCAGTGGCCAAAAATCTTCTTCCCCCCACCCAACACCAGGCGACATTTGCCTGGCACTGAGTTCGCTGAAAAATGGTAGGTAATTCAGCCTGTATTTTTCTCAGGGCAGAAAGGAGAAAAACACAGACATGGCAGACCCGGGTGGAAATTAGATCAAAGAGGGGCATCTGTAAAGGAAGAAACTGCCCCAGAACCCCATGTAAAAAATGTAACCCCGTCTGAATAGGGCAATAGTCAGTTTTTACCCATCAGCCATCTGACAGCTACCAAACATGGAGGGTGAAGGATCTCATGTGCTTCCTTCAAAACACATGAAGACAGCCACTGCATCTTACACAACGTCAGGGAGTGATGCAACACCTGTGGAGGAAAGCGCTCCCACCCACTTCCGCATACAGGAGCTCACAGACACCCAGGATTGGCTAGTGTCACTGTGATTTATAGGTCAGAGTTAGGAAGCCACACCCACTCCCTGAGACCCTTCCACTCTCCTCAACTCCCTTCATGGACGGCTTGTGATCTCCAGATCACAGAGGAAACAGTTTAAGTTTTCGACAGAGCCTCCCCTCTTCTATACCAGTCTTCTGGCTCCATATTGGTTCATATACAGACACATCGACCATAATCACTGCTTTGAGAAGGAAATTATTAACATTAGCGTTATCACTAATGTTAACCAGCTACCTTGTTGCTAAGCAACTCAGTATTGTTCACAGGTATTGCTGTGCTGCAATTTCAGTCCAGAATATCGCATGAACCTTTGTTTCATGTTCAGTTCACCAGAACAGAAGTCTTAGAGGGTGTGCACACTTAGACAACCAGTTTGTTCTTAAGGTTCATCTTTTTTCCACCCTGAAATGCATACAATTGTTTTTGACTCAAACTTTGTTGGTTGCTACAATGAGCAAAACAGAACTATATTAGTGGTTGCACATTAAAGGAGAAAATGATCCAACATGATTTATCTTGGTTAACTAGTATTTTCCAAATCAGAAAAATTTCCAATTTAAATTATTTTTACTTTGGACGAGTTACCCATGAAGAGAAAAGTGCCTGCTAGCTACGAGACAAGGATTCACTTGACATTTTAGTGCATAATCAGACCCCGAGTACGCATGTTACAGTAAACACTCCATTTCCCATGATGCAGCTCACCAGGCTGGGGACACTCTGACCGGGCTGGGCTTTCTGATCCACGCTGAACTGCGACAGGTTCTGGGACGCTTTATTCTGGAGGGACGGGGCAAGAGAGGACTGAGCTCCACCATGGGAGTACGGAGGCATGAAAGGGGCGGAGCCAGCACCAGCCATCATGTTCATCTAAAAGGGAGAACGACAAGAGAGCGAGCGACAGAGAAAGACGGAGAAATGACAATGAATACAAGCTGTGTAGCAGTAAAAATATATTATTTACGATGATGACGATAAAAACTATTGTGCACTAAAAACTGAGAGGAAAAACGCATTACCATCTACGGATCTATAGACATAAACAGGATTAAATCACCACCAATGCTTTAATATGATCTCGGGGTTTCGTTTTTTTCGACATTGGAAGGCAAACATGACACACACGATGGGTTTTATGATTAATGTCATGATAAAACTGTTGCTAAGCAACCAGAAAATAAATGCAAATCGTAAGTCAGTTAAGGAGCGACTCCAACAATCGGACTAGTTAACTAATTTCTAGGGGATAACCGTTTCCACAGATAGAGACGCAGACCGACTCAGGACAGCTAACATTTCACTTCTTTAAATTTTCTAAGAGGATTATAGTTTATTTTTTTATATTTTTTAAGAAAACATTCAGATTTTCAACTGAGGGACTGAAATTGGACAGAATATAAATTACTTTAGTAAAATAAATAAAACTGCACAGTGTTTCATTATTAATATATTAAAAACATACTAGTGCAGAATTGGATCATCATTTTTCAGTTGGGTTTTTATGCTAATTAATTCTGATCCTTAATTACTAAGTGTACTAAATGATTGACAGGTGAAGAGAGATGAAAATAAAATGTCTGGATTGGGATAATTGCCTGCAGCTATAATGGTTATTATTAATAATTATTATTAAGAACTAAACAAAGGGAGTGCGTGGACCCTGATGACTGTGGCCGTGTTTATGGACAGTGTGATTATTATTAAGAGATGACCTTAAAAAGTGATGATCGTTATTACCAGCCGTCATATTAACGGAGTTTACCTTGTTAATGGCTCCAGGTTGCTGAGCTCTGAGCTGCTGCTGCTGCAGAGGATCGGCCATGTTCATGCCAGCGTTAGCGTTCATGTAACTCATCCTGGGTACCCCGTTCATGGCCTGCCCTCCCATAATGCCCTGCGTCTGCAGGTTTCCTTTCTGTGCTGCCATCATTGGCCTGTTAAAGCCGGCCGGCGCCATCATACCCGCCTGCTGCTGCTGCTGCGAGGCGGAACACAGGAGCTCGGACAGCTGCTTGTGTTTGGCGGCTGTGTCCTGAATCGGGCCGAGGGAGGACGACTGGCACACCTCGACACCTCCGTTAGGCAGTGCCAGGTCCGACGAACTGATGAGCTCATCGGGGAGGTCGTGCTCCAGGTCGAACAGGGAACTGAAGTCTGAGGAAGAGAATTAACATTACATGTTGTGCAGGATATTCAAACTGTTAATTAGTATTATTTATGAATAAATGTGTATTATCCAATAAACATTAACATCATACACCACATACTCAACCTGCTCTGAGATAATAATAATAATAAAGTCTCAAACTGACACTGATAAAGTTCACCAGGTAAGAGACATTACAGGTATCGTTACATAAAATATACTTCTGTAGATGTTAAATTATGAAGACATTTAAACAGGTGTGCAATGCAGCATCACAGCGCTTTTTAACAATTATAAAGAACCAAATCTAGTACACTGGAGAAAACATGGAATCATCATCTGGTGTTTCATGGCTCACCAACACTACAGGCTTCTCCAATTTGGCCAAAACAAGGGACGGTAAGACAGCAGTCCTTATGGTACATGCTACTTAGGCAGGGTTCTCTTAACTGGAATAACTCTACCTCGCGTCCACACTGCTGCATAAATGGACAGGGTAATGAAAACCACATGGTCCGGGGTAACAATAGATAAAAATGAGCTCTTTTTTACACAACGACACAAATGTTCCTGACAAACTGGACAAGCGTTACTACAGAAATGATTGTCGAGTCATTCTCGTTGGAGAATCTGTACATTTTCAGTGCGAATTGTATATCAGATGCGCACTACTGACCAGAATTTCTGTCCGAATTCAAGTTTTGCAGAACAGGCTTTGTTTTTGGTGATAATTTGTTGCAATCAATCGTACGAATTATTAAAAGCCCAACACTGAAAACTCCAGGTAGCTCTGCAAGCGGCACTTTTGTGAAGCAGTAGTATTTCTTCATAAAACTATGGAACTATGTCATCACCCATATCACGTTCAGCGTTTAAGTGCAACATTGCCTTTACAATTCGGAAACCTGAACCCAAATGGGCGGAGTAACGCGTTAACAATTAACAACAAAAACAAAACCCAGCCATGTCAGAGATATACTCATAAATCTGCAACACCAAAGGAAGAAACGTGGATATATAATACAGCATAGAATAAAGGTATGATCAGTCGATAGCTGAGATGTAGCTAAAGTAAACTCTACTGTACCATTTGCATCACTCGCAGAACCAGACAGAGCCGGCGAGGACAATTTAGGCCTTTTGGCTGAAGACGGCCCCGAGTCCAAAACATTATCGGCCATATTTCTCCGCCGATTCTGTATTAAAGCATAAATATCCGCACAGGATAGGATACCTCCCTGGTCTGAGTGCGTAAATATTCTACCAATTTCTTAACACGGTCCACTTTCATAGAACCAATGGACGAAGGGTCACCGAGTTATAATTCCAATTTCCTTCAGGATTATTTCACTGATTTAGATAAATCGTAGAGAAATTGGAATGTTTTCACGCCTCCCTGCGTGTCTCTGGATTATCGTATAGTTTTTGGAGGCTGGAGCTTTGCTGGGACGCCAATCAAACCGTATGGATGCAAAACTCAGAGGCCAAACAGATTTGTGTCTGGGTCATGCGCTGGTCCAGGAAACGTCCACAATCCTGAAATTCTCCATGGCAGTCGGTGACATCTGTCTCCAGCTTATTCATTCAATTCCAGAAGTCGTCCAAGACGTCCTCAAATCTCGCTTCATCGATACACCAACTCTGCGATACGAAGAGTCACAGTTCACGCAACACCGGTTAAAGAAGCTTAACCATGATTGAGTCCATATAAAGTCATTTGTGCTTCTGCAGGACTAATAAAATGACCCAAATGGCATGCAGCACCACTGAAGAACCGTCCGAATGATCCACCAACTCCATGAACACTCGTGCTCCTGAATGCACTTTAGTGTTTTCGTGATGGGACAGAGCAAATCGTGCAGGACTGCATCTCTCAGGGACATATGCACGGTTCTACAGCTGAAACTGCTCAGAAGAAACGAAATGTCCTCCTGCATGCACGACAACGTCCAACCTTCACGCATGCAAAGGAAGCAGTTGCAGTTCAGGATCTGATGGCTCGGTATGAGCAGGAGCACAAAAACTCTTAGTCCAATTAGTCATTTACTTTGATAAAGATTCTATTATTATTATCTTTGCAATAGTGTTATTGGTGGACAGTGGAGAACTGTGGCAGTGCAGGATGGATTTGCTCACTTTGTGGTTCAAACCAACTCTAATCAAGCTTGCAAGTAGCAGAAATGGGGAAGAAATCGGCGAGCAATCAGGTAGAGGAGAAAAACACATCGACTGGGATGAAACGGGGGGAGACTGAATGCAGCTGCATTAATGCTGAAGCTTTTATATCAGATCCGAGATGCACTCCGCGATATTTCGGGGTTCTGATAAATGCGACCCAGGCTTTTCTGGTGCCGTGACCCCCTGCGCCTTCATTTCTCCCTTCTTTCTCTCTTTCTCTCACTTCTTCTCGGTTCTTTTCTTCACTTTGTTGTGGACGTCCTTCACTTTTACGCCGTCCTCCGTCTTTTCATTTCGCAAGCAGTGCATCCATTCCGTACTCGCTGACGAAAAAAGTGTAAAAGAAAAGACAGATATAATTTTTTTTCCTCTTTCCTCTTTCTCTCCGTCTCTTGTCCCCTCCGCAGGGTTTTTTTTCCTCCCGTTTTTTAAATCCCCTTCCGCCTCTGCTTCAGATTTTCACCGAGTGAATTTCTCGATGTTTTATCTCCACCTTTCGGTTTTTTCCCTTCCTTTCCTCTCCGTGCTGTTCTTTGAGAAGACGGCGGATCTCGGTGCGAGCCGCGGCCGGGGTTGGAGCGGCTGTGTTCGGTCTGCCTCTCGTGCCTCCTCCGCTCCTCTGGCCGCACAAAACAAAATGGCGGCTTGTTGTTTCTCCTCCTTTTGGCACTGAAGGGAAAGAGGGAGGGTTGGAGGTACATTACAGGGGAAAAGGAGGGGTAAAGGAGAGGGATCCGGTGTCGGTGCTCGGCTCTTCCCGGATCATTTCGGATTTAAAAGCTCTCTGATTTATATTTTGATTTTAAATTCGGCTTTATATTTTCTTTTCCTGGAGAAATCACAAAGGTGATGAAAGCAGACTGGTCTGTCGGAGCAGCACTGACAGGCCATTATCGTCGCAAAACATCACCACAGTCCCAATAATCTCACCACAATTCCCCATTTCCCCTCAGCTTTCATTATATTATACCCTGTTTTTAAATTTCATAAAGAAACAGCGTTTGTGAGCTGAATCTGGACAGATCTCAGGTTCGCAGATTAAACTGGTCCTGATTAATCATTTTTGGTTAATCATGTGAATGTGATCTTTAAATATCCCCTTTTTCTGAAACCATCCCTCAAAACACAGCCTTTGCCGTCTTTCAACGTCAAGACCCTTTTTGTCTGTGTCACAGTGCAGTAAAAATATATAAAATATATTTTACACAGTGATAATGTCCTTTCAGTTTAATGTCGCTTCTACAGTAATCAAACACATACATTATCTGGCACCTGAATATACACTAAAGTACCAGAAAAACTGGTAGGTCCCCCAGGTGATCTCAGAGGGAACGTTGCACAGTCCTCACGCTGGTGTTTGTCGAGGTCCCAGCGCTGAATCTGATGTTACTCGAGGCAGTGTTGTACGCCTATCACGTGAAACGATTCTCGGAAGCCGACGCTGCTGTCATAAGTTGCCCGAATTCCTGTAGTCACGGTACACCCTTGAAATGCTCATACGTGAAAACCCAAACTCTGAAATGCTACAACCGATCTCACGAGCTACAACTATTAAACCGCACTGAACGTGCTCTAGAAGCTTCTACAGATCTATAGGGCTTTATATACCCGCTGGTGGCCGCAACCAACGGCGTGCAGTTTTTCTGGTACTTCAGTGTACTCATGTTGAAAAGACCCCAGCTTGAGAACCTCAGCCATGTTTGCTCCTTTTAGATAAATTTTAGGAATGATGTATAGATGATGTAGGAATGATAGATTTTTGTGCATTCAGGTGATTTGTGCTTGAGGGGGCAGAAAGTCAAAATCAACAGACTAGCTGTTTTTAGTGTTGTTGGACAAACACATGTTTAATGCTGATGAAAATCTTGAGGCAGGCTGGTAAGCACATCTGTGAGCACACTGAGACCAGACACTCGGAATTATCTAACTTTAGATATTACAATCACAGCACTACAGACTTCACTACTGAGTAAAAGTGGAAACACACTAAAATGTGCAAAATATTCTAGAAAGCAGCAGCTTTTTCATGATCCTTTCAGTCACATCTGTGACCTTGAGCAGGTAAATTCATGGTATTCTAGACGCTTGATGTTCAGGAAAAAAAAAATAAAACATGCATTGACTTTATTTCCACAACATCGGAACTGTTGTGAACTGTAAATAAATTCATGTACCCCTGTAACTGTGTGTGATGCAACCCGTAGATGTTCAAGCATCCTGTGAGGATTTATAGCTGTCCACGTGCGAGGTTATAACGTTTTATTACAGCTGTCTGGTTTTATTGAGGCTTTAAAGTGATTAAAACAATAGTACAGAAGCCTGTACATACAGCTTTTCTAAAAATTATTTTATTGTGACTGGAAGAAATACTTCCAGAACAGACCGCATCCAGACCAGGTAATTCACATTCACAGTTTAGACACACACAGAGACAGAGCCTTGTGGTGCACACTGTCAGTACGGCGTGTCTCCGGGGCTCGGCTGTGTCCTAAACACAGCGTCTTCACTCTTGTAGCTTCCTGAGACAGGGAAGAGTACTGAACACATACAGCTGAGTAAAGTAGTGCAGAACCAGGAGCAGTCCTTCATCTCTCCGACTGTACACAGGCCCTTTCCACATCACACACTGATTTTGGCGTGTGTGCTGACAGGATCAGGGGGCCGTCGTGTTCTCGGATCACCACGTCATCTTCTATTCGAATGCCGATACCACGGAAGTGCTGCGGACACGACTCATCATCCTCGCTCAAGTACAGACCTGTCAGGAGAGACAGAGTGGAAAAGAATTAGAAGAAGAAGTCCTTTTTATCAGATAATAAACAAACAGCTTTTTCTCAGCTGTGGGATTTAAACTCACAACCTCCTGATCATGATCACAGATCAGAGATTGCACCGAAGTCTCACTGGTTTACTTTTGATGCTCAAATCAAGAACACATTAATGTTAACCCACACAAAGTGCTGAATAAAATGAACCCATGACCTTCAGCCATTATATTTTTGTTAGAGACAGAGTTCACTGATTTCGGTGTTGAGGTGAGGTTGTAGAGTTAGACGAGGAGCGATGTGAGTGACTCTCACCAGGCTCTATGGTGATGGCCATGCCGGCCTGCAGGGGCTGAGAGCGAGACAGCTCAGGAGTGTCGTGAACGTCCATACCCAGGTAGTGACCAACATGATGGGGACAGTAACGCCGCGCAGCCTGGACCGGGGAGAGAGAGAGAGAGAGAGAGAGAGAGAGAGAGAGAGAGAGAGAGAAGCATCAAGTAGATGACAAAGAGCAAATAATGAGAAGACACATGCATGGTACAAGCAAAAAGCAGACAGGAAATAAAAAAACCTTAGCGTTAACCTTGATACACAACAGTAAGTAGACTGGATGCAACCTGATGAACAAAAACGGTTTCTAATGCATTTTACACTCAAACCGAAGATAGGATTTAATGCATTTGAAGTCACAAGTTTCCATACACTTAGGTTGAAGTCATGAACTTGTATTTATCTCCTCCAGATTCCATGCCAACAACTGTACTTTTGGCACATTGTTTAGGATGTCTACTCTTTAAAAAAATGACAAGCAATTCTTCCAACAATTGTTTACACACCGATTTCACTTATAATTCACTACATCAACATTCCAGTTGGTCTGACGTTCATATAATCAGACTCTTTAAAGTTGACACCACTTTTAAATAGTTTGGAAAATTCCAGAAACAATGTCATGGCTTTAGACGTGTGATAGGCTAACTGGCATAATCTGAGTTAACTGGAGATGTACCAGCCATGACATCAGAAAAAGAACTGTAGACCTCCACATGTTGGAAGTAATTTCAAACCACATAATCTGTTCAAACAATCATATACAAGTTTAAACACCATAGAAACACACAGCCATCACACCTGTCAGGAAGGAGACTCGTTCTGTTTTCTAGAGATGAATGTACTTTGGTGTGAAACACACAAATCAGTCCAAGAGCAACAGCGAGAGACCTCGTGATGATGCTGGAGGGAACAGGTACAAAAGTATCTACAGTATATCAGCAGTAAAACCTGTCCTATAGTGACATGACCTGAAAGGCTGCTCAGAAAGGAACAAAACACTGCTCTAAAACCACCATAAAAACACAAGGTTACAGTCTGCAGCTGCACAAGAGGACAGAGATCTCACTTTCTGGAGAAGTACAGTATCTTCTGGTCTGAAGAAACAAAAATGGAACTGTTTGACCATAATGACCATCATTATGTATGAAGGAAAAAGGGAGACGGTTACAAGCCAAAGAACACCATCCTAACCCTGAAGCATGGGGTGGCAGCATCATGTTGTGGTGCGGTGCTGCAGGATGGACTGGTGCACTTCTCACAACAGATCATAGGCATTATGAGTAATTATGTGGAGATATTGAAGCAACATCTCAAGACATCAGGCAGGAAGTTAAAGCTTGAGTGAAAATGGGTCTTCCAAATGAACAATGACTCCAAAATGGCTTAAAGACAACAAAGTAAAGGTAATCACAAAGCTCCGACCTCAATCCCATAGAACATTTATGGGCAGAACTGAAAAAGTGTGTGTGATCAAGGAGGCCTACAAACCTGACTCGGTGCCATCAGTTCTGTCGAAAGGAAGGTGCCAAAATTCCAGCAACATATTGTGAGTAGCTTATGGAAGGCTCCTGAAACGTCTGACAATTTGAAGGCAATGCTATCAAATAATAATCACGTGTATATAAACTTCTGAGCCACTGGGAAAGTGATGAAAGAAATGCAAGCTGAAATAAAGCGGTGTCTTTTGTTTTATTCTGACATTTCACATTCTTAAAATATCGTAGTGATCCTAACTGACCTCAACAGGGGGAATGTGTACTAATCAGGAATTGTGAGTTTCAATGAATGTGCCTAAGGTGTGTGTAAACTTATGACTTCAAATGTATGTTCAAGATTTTTGAGACTGTTTATACACCTATCTATATATTGTATATTTTACATTTAAAACAGTTGTTATTAAACACAGCAAGTAATATGCTGTAGCATTGGTACCGAGGTGTATGTGGTTGTAGAAAGCCAAGTTAGTGAAGCTTAGCTGCTCCATAAAATGTGTAATTGTTTATGTAATATATTTTACTGAAGAAAAAAAAACACTAAAATGTGTCCAAGTGTTGATATGATGAAGTTTTCTGTAAGGACATGTTTGTGTAACACATGGAAGGAGTCTCCAGTGTCAGAAATAAAGTGCTACTTTAAGGTTTCTGAGATCTAGCCGTCTAACATGTTATAGTAACATGACAAGCTGTGTAACTTCAGGCGAGAAAAAAATAACTTCTGTCACAGAACATTCCACAAAAAGTATGTTGTGATGGTGTTTAAAAAATTGCAGTGGTTGATCAACTGCTGTGGGACAAGTGGAATAAAACAGCTGGGCATGTGCTGCTCTAGAAAAATAATCAACTTTAGAAAGGCAAGATTAAGTCTTATTGCTATGCGTGTGTGTGTTAGCTGCACGTTAGGGGTTAGCGAGACGTTATGAATACCTTGACGGCGTCGGCGTGGTCAGTGTCATGAGGTAACACACCGAGCTGCAGCAGTTGTTTGGCCAGCAGTGTGAGCATGGACGAGTAGATATGATCCAGACTGACTCCAGGAACACACAGAGACAAACATGCTAACTGCACCTCCAACACCGCCTCATACACACACCGCTGAACCTCAGTGAACCTGCGCGCACACACACAGAATAGATTGTAGACTGTACAAAATGTATTCAGAGTCAGCAAAAAGTCCAAAAGTTACATCAATGTTTACTTTGCGGAAAGTTCCTCATATTCAGAGTTGAGTTACACAGCGAATAAGTAAATTGTCTCAGCTCCTTGTTCAGATGATTAAAATCACCTGTGTATCATTGACACCTAGGATTGGAGAAGCACTGAACAATGGGAGTTTTCACTATAGGTCAATTAAAAAAATCAGGGAAAGAAACGTATATAAATAATAAAAGAATAAAAGTATGGACTGAAAAAGTTCACAAAAAGAATTTTTTTAATATAACATAAAAGCCAGGAGAAAGAAACAAGACTAACAGAGCAATACAATGGGAAGAAGGTGAGTGGTGAAATAAACTGCATTTCAATTTAACAAAATGGCTTCCAGACTCATTTTTTAGCAGCACTTGAGAATAGCACTTGATATACATACATAATCAATAATTATATATAATTCATGTATACAAACTGCATTTCCAGACAATTTCTTAAAATGCAATAAGAACTGTAATAAGAATCTGTAATTTATTAATTAATTTGAAGCTTTATTTAACAGACAAAAGGACAAAAAAAGGTTTTAAGTGTTTTCAACGAGGAACTTAATTCTACACTACATTGCCAAAAGTGTTCAATCTCCAATCCATATCACTGAATTCAGGTGTTCCAGTCACTTCCATGGCCACAGGTGTATAAAATACAGTCCCTAGGCATGCAGACTGCTTCTACACACATTAGTGAGAGAATGGGTCGCTCTCAGGAGCTCAATGAATTCCAGCGTGGTTCTGTGATAGGATGCCGCCTGGGCAACACGTCCAGTCCTGAAATTTCCTCACTACTAAATATTCCACAGTCACCTGTCAGTGGTGTTATAACAAAGTGGAAGCGATTGGGAACGACAGAAACTCAGCCATGAAGTGGTAGGCCTTCATGTGGCCTTCAGATTAGCTCAAGAACAGTGTGTAGAGAGCTTCATGGAATGGGTTTCCATGGCCGAGCAGC
>JAOVVG010000011.1:18503908-18514284 GCA_028566375.1 Leptodoras nelsoni
GTAGACGCAGCGGTCGCCAAAGAAACTTAATGCAGCAGATGACAAACACATCAAGCTTATTGTCCTTCAGAATCAGATGATGTCCAGCAGCACCATCAGCTCAGAACTGGCAGAATCCAGTGGGACCCAAGTACACACGTCTACTGTCTGGAGAAGTCTGGCCAGAAGTGGAAGAGTTCAGCCAAAAAGCCAAACCTCCGACATGGAAACAAGGCCAAGAGACTCGACTCTGCACAAAGGATCTGGGAGCAGAAAAATGGCAGCCGGTGCTCTGGACTGATGAGTCAAAATGTGAAGTATTTGTCTGTAGCAGAAGCCAGTTGTCCACTGAAGAGCTGGAGAGCGGAACAATAATGAGGGTCTGCAGATTTGGTCAGGATTAATGATGTCTTCCATGATACGAAATACAGGCAGATACTTATCCATCATGCAGTACCAACAGGGAAGCGTATGATTGGACCCAAATTTATTCTGCAGCAGGACAACGTTCATTAAGAACTATCTTCAGCATCAAGAAGAACAAGAAGTCCTTGAAGTGATGGTCTGGCCCCCACAGAGCCCTGATCTCAACATCATCCAGTCTGGGATTACATGAAGAGACAGAAGGATCTGAGGAAGGCTACAGTTCTCCAAGATGTTTGGAACAACCTACCAGGTTCCTTCAAAAACTGTGTACAAGTATACACAGAAGAACTGATGCTGTTTTGAAGGCACAGGGTGCTCACACCAAATACTGATCTGATTTAGATCTCTCGTGTTCACAGCATTTTGTTACTTTGAAAATAAACTATGAACACTTCAGTTCTGGAAGCAATCTTAATTTACAGCCTTACATGCTCAGGTTCTTCCACACGTTCCTACAACTTTTGCACAGTACTGTATATATAAACACTGATTAGCATCTAAGCAAAATAAGGAGTTATTTTTCTTACCTTGTGCTTCGGACACCTCAGGGAGAAATTATCTTCATTTAGATAGCAGTCTTAAAAGAAAGAGAAAAACTTAATCAGGGTCCAGAGTTTGTTCAGCAGGCATTAGAAATCTAAAACCAGTGTAGACTGAGGTTTAACTCCAGTGTCACATGGCACGTTATCATCACAACGATCGACGCTAGGATACTGAGAAAATATGCAACTCTCAAAGTTTGCCCGTCAATCTAGATCTAGAGTGAAAGCAAGTCAATGGATTCCCAGCCTCTGAATCCCAGTCTGGTTTGGTGTTTAGCTCAGAGGAGCATCACTGTGTAACGTGTGACCCATAGTATTCTCAGATTGATCACTGCAGAAAAATAATGCAGGAAGGTACAAGCATGACTCATGGCATTGGCATATTGCTAATCGTTCTCTGTTCTCACTTAGTAAATACTTTCACGACCGGATATTAGGATGACACTGCTGATATGGAGGAGCTGCAAAAAAACAGCAGAAGTAGTCCACTTATCAGCTTATATTAGTCAGCCATTTCTACAAATAAGATCTGCTTGTACACCACCATGTAGTGGCGTTTAATCAGGAATAAATGAATCCACACCTAATTTACAGCTTGTAACAATGGGCAGGAAAATGCCCAGAATATACCTGCCACACAAAAACGCCCAGAAATTGCGCAATACCTCTTAATATTGTTTTATTCTAAATGCTGTATAATGTATCTTGGACTGAATCCTCATACATTATAGAAGGAGACGTGCCTCACCTGCCTCCACAGCACACAGGTAATGATACCTCAGTGTGCAGCCTTTACTATAGCAACCCAGAGTGGAACCCGCCATTTCACAATGAGAACAGCTCTGCAAAAAGAAATGCACACAACATGTATATATATATATATATATATACACACACATACACACACATATATATATATATATATATAATATTATAACTTTAAGAAATTACACAATCACAGATTTCTAAATAGAATAATACACTGATCAGCCATAACATTAAAACCACCAACTCAAAACTTTAAAAGATCGTCTGTGGAGCTGATTAAATGGGCAAAGAATATACATATATACATACAAGGAGATGTTTTTTTTATTTATTTTATGGCAGGGAATATCAAAACTCAGATGGTAAAACAATTAACATTTAGAAATTGTCCCATGCCTTATTTTTGTTTGTATGTTTTAACCCAAGTTCTCTTATTAAGAGAACTAATTTAACAAAAATTAAATAGTAATAGTAAATGCTGTATAATCTACTTTAAATATATACAAGCTATATACATGACAGGCTGCATTTCTTCAACTAGAAATGAAAGGTATAAAAATATGACTTCCAACTCACGGTTTCTCTGGCACCATCCAGCGCCTCCTGGAGGCCGTACACTCTCCCGTTGACCAGGTATACACCACTAGTCCAGACGATACAGCTCTCATGGACCCAAAGCTCCTTTGGATCTAAGGGCACCAGTGGGAGCTGAGCAAGCTGGGCCAAAGGTCCCAAGGAATCAAGGCTGGGTGGTGGAGGTTGGAAAGGCAGTGAAGCTTTGCTGTTAATTGGAATCGTGCGGGGCAAGTCCTCACTAGACTTGTGTCTCCTCTTGAAACGTGGATGGGAAGTCAGCTTTCGATGCTGTGGTCGTTGCTGCACATCATCTACTTGTTGCTGTCTTCTCTGGGTCAGCTCATTCTCAAGTTCAGGTGGATCTAATGTAATAAGTGCCTCTTCTGGCTTCGGATTCCAGTTTTGCTCTGGTGCCTTGGTGGTACTGAGGCATGGCAGGTTTTCACTCACTGCAGGGGACACAGGATTTGTGGTTTGACTTACTGAACAACTGTGTTCAGTGTCTGCTGAACTGACGTCTGGAAGATATACAGACTGAATGTCTGGAACAGTTAATTCTGTTGATACAGAAGAGGGATTTGATCCTGTACTGGCCACCCCAGTATTTGACAAGATCTGTCGAATTTGGGGTTGGTTCTTCGGCAATTTGGCAGCATAGTCAGCTGGGTAGAAGGGACCATAGAGATCCCCAAGATTCTTGTAATTTGCCCATTTCTGGCAAAGGCAACACAACAAACGACCAGTGTGCCCAGCCTCAGACATCACAGGGCCTGGGACGACGTATCCAGATGTGGGAATAGACTTTCCTGACTGCAAGACAGAAACATTTGGCTCATCAATCCCTTTTTCCTGCATCTTTTCAATTTCTCTCTCTTTCCTGACCATCTGAGATATCAGAGAAACATTTGAGACGCCATCAACCACCGAACCACCATTTTTGCTTCCTCCTTTTGATTTCTCATCTTCGGAATTGACTATCGTACACACAGCTCCAATTTCAGTTATCTTCCTTTCAACATGTACATATGGTGAAAAAATGTTTTTCCTAGTGTCTTGCACAGTCACTGCATTCCCCATGCCAACAGTCTGAGGCTCAAGCTCTTCTTTAGACGTCATTCCTCTACTTTTTCTCCACTGTCTGTTTTTTGAGCCAGATCCTTCCTTCCCCTCTTTTCCCTTTCTCTGCCTGTGTTTTATAGGTTTCATATCCACCTCAGGCTGGTTGTCCTCACCCTCCGTCTCCACCTTTACTGGTTGGTTCTGTGCAGCAAGATCCACAGAGGGACAAGGTTTCTGTTCAGGTAAGTCTGATGTTACACCTACTTCTCCTGCTGTGCTGGAATTTGATGCAGGTTGAGGAGTAGTAGCAAGAGAGCCAGCAGGAGGCGTAAGAGGGTCTGACATTACATTGGAAGTAGCACTTTGTACTTGGACTTGTGCACGTTTTTGTTTATTCACACTTCCTACTGGCCGTCCCTTCTTTTTGCCTGAAGGAAAATAACCTTTGGGAACAAAGTTCTCTTGTAGTTTGGGGTCTGATGCTGTGGTTCTTGGTGAGGCTAACTCACGCTGTGGAGGTCGGGAGAGCACATGGTGTCCTGGACTTTGGCCATGGGGTGGGGTTGCTCCATAGAAATCACCTCCAGGATAATCATCAAAACCCATACCAGTCTCCTGAAGTTTCTGCCTCAGTAGGTTCGCAGCAGACTGCTCTCCTCGTCTTGTCTCCAGCTGCTGGTAGGTGTTAGTGAATTGTTGTATATCAGACAATGCAGATGAGGATGGAGGAGGAGAACCTTGCACAGGACGAGGCAATGGAGGTGGTGGGGGAAGGGGTCCTAATAGTGTAAACTCATCCTTATCACCCTCATTGGTCCCAGGCCCTGTAGATCCAGCAGTGCCTAACCCAAAGTCAAAGTCCATTGGCAAATTTCTCAGGGCAGTACCAGTAGACCCAGTCACACTCTGTTTCAGAACTTGAGAATCACAAGAATACGCATCTTCTGATCTGTAGGGCAAAAGATCATCTAAGGACTGAGCTTCATCAACATAAGTCAGACAACCACTTTCTCTGTGAGGTGTAGTAGAGAAGGGTGTCCCAATTTCAGGGTCAGGTATATCAGAACTGTAATGTGACACATCTGAATAATCAGCATCTGTGTGGCTATTACTGTAACTGTTTTTTTTATTTGGAGTGATTTTTTGAACTATTGCTTCCAGTTTTAATCCCCGTCCCTTTCTTGGTGGTAGAAACTTTGTTTTTGCCTGTGAGGGTGAGCTGGCACATGGAGTTTGAAATGGTGTATTGGGAGAAGCTAGTTTAGAACGGGGGTCTACACTGCTCGAATCACTGTCGTTTAGGGTTCTGGATTCAGAATGGGCTACTGGTGAGTGGTGAGATGACACACCCCTGTTGCCAGAAAAGTCCTGATGTGGTCTCTTGGCAGGAATTGGAGAAATGAAAGAACGAACTCTCCTCCTCATCATTAATGGGTTTGTTTCTGCTGACCCCCCAGTTTTGCTCTGTCTTTGTCCTTGGGGAACACCTGGGGTAAGAATACTGCTGGCCAAAGTGCCTGAAACAGCAGCTGCTGGATTGGTGGGTGGATTGAAAGACTTTGCTGAATCTTCTGCAATCCTTCGTGAGACATCTGCTTCCACAGGCTTGGGACCACTGGATGGTACAGAGCCAATAGACTTGTGAGTAGGAGCCAAAGAAAGTAACTGCTGGTTTCCAGTTCCTTCTCTTTCAACATAGGACTCCCACATTTTCATATCATAGTGAGTGCCAGGGTACGAGTGTTGTCTTGATAACTTCTGGTCAGGGTTTTGGGTAGAGCTTTGATTGACAGATACATCTTTATGTCGATTACTGCTGATTGACCAGTCAAATCGGTCACTGATGCCATGTGCATGCTGAAGAGGGACATGGTGAGAAAATGCCTGTAATTTGTTAACCGAAGGTGGGACGACGTGACTTGGAGATGATAATGAATGGAATAAATTGGGCGAGGGATGATGAGTATTCATTTTGGGTCCATCAACAGTATCGCTAAAACCATAAGCAGGAAAACCTGTGGAGGATCCATCAACAGCCTGGGAATAAGGTTTGCATCTGGGTGGTGATGAAAGGGGATTAGAGGAAATTTTAGAGTGATACAAGGAATTGCTGGAGGACTCAACAACCGCTTTTCCACCACTTTGTCTATGCACATCAGAATTAACGTCCAAAGATGCATGCAAGGATTTATTAGGTTCTTCCTTCACACTGTGTCCATCTCCAAGTTGTTTTCCAAGTTCTTTGGGGTTTACCTTAGAAGCTTTTTCCAATTCATGCTCTTTATCTTTCGCATCCTCTTTAGTGCACCCTTGCTCACTTAATACAGAGGATGTGAGGGGGTGCTGAATGACTGAGGATCCACAAGTCCCACTATGACTTCTTTCTTTCTCTGAAGTGGTCCGACGCGATGGAGATGCATCACAGATTACTGAGCGCCTTTCTGAAGATAAGGATATCTGAGTTTGGGTCAGATTGATGGATTCTGCATTACGAGATAATTCTTGGTCAGATTCTTGTAAAAGCAACTGCTGGACAGCAGAAGGAGGAGTAGCCAGGCTTGGAGTCTTTCTGTGGGGCAAGGAATAATCTGCCAAGTTAATGTGCTTAGGAGGAGTTACTGTTGAAGGATTTGAGGACTGCTGTGAATGGGTGGAATGGCTGGGAGACATGGTTATTGTGCCCTTCTCTGATAAGTTTCCTTGTTCCCCCTTAGGCCTTTGTGCTTCAGAATCCCAAGAGGGATGAAGAAGGCCAAGACCCATGTCATGGTCTGATCCCTGATTTTGAGAGTGATGCTTTCCTGTGGCCAATTGTTGATGAATACCAGCACCACCCATTGCTGACTGATCTATTCCATGAGGCCTCATGTTCTCAGTCATACGGTAAGGGAGTCTAGTATGGTAATGATGCTGGGACAAATTTTGAGGCTGATGATGAACAGCAGATGTTTGTTCAGGACGACAATATCGCCGATCTAAATGATAGCCTTGGAGTACTTCTTGTAAAAGACTGGGGTATGGTTGCTGCAACTGTGAATTACTATCTTGGCCTCTTGATCCTACACCACTTTTTCCCATCACTCCTAGAACACCAACATCCTTTCTAGACACATATCCAAAGTTAGTCTGTGACTGATGGTAGTCTTGGTATCTGTTTGCACCTATTCCACTTTCTGGTCCAGCCCGTACCTTGATCTTTGTACCCATGCAAGCATTGTATGACACTTCAGGATTGCAATATTTGTAAGAACCAGACTGACAGTGATTTGAGGGCATGTTTTGCCCAAACTCAGTTTTAGGGGAAACATTATAGTGTGCTGTAAATGTTTCCATACCACTTTCCCCATCTCCATTGTGACTCCCAGCATCCCTATACATGTTTATGGAAGGTTTCTCCTCAGGATAATTGAGCTTGCCCATGTCTGAAGAAGTGCCATGGTGAGATGTAGCCTCCGTTGGCTTAAGTCCCTCAGGACTTTGTTCAGAACGTGCAGAAACGATAACACCAACTCCAGCATTGGACTGTTCTAGAGTGTTTACATTTCTACTGACAAAATGCTGAGAGTCGTTTTTCTTCTCATCCTTCTCGTTCTCATTTTGTTCAGCTGGGCCTGTTTGTTCCACCTTAACATTAGCCAGGTTCTGTGTATTTTTTCCATCCAGTTCTTGATGAGAAGGCTCTTCATCTTTAATTGTGTTTTTTTCGTCTTTCATATCTGAAGTCTTTTTCTCCTTCAGTCCATTTTTTGAATCGTAGTGACTAAGATCAGGTTCAGTTACATAATTAGATTGTACTGAATGAGTAGGAGAGGATGCGGCAGACGACGAGCCTGAGGGAGCAGGTGCACAAGAAGATGCATTTGGGCTTGGTTCTGGAGGAACACAGGGTGGGGACAAGGATAATGGTGCTTCTGATACCTTGTTCTGTGAAAAAGGTTTTGCACCCTGACTAAACGATTGTTTGACTGACCCCTCTGTGACTTGTAGATGCCGACCAGGGCGACATTGTCCTGTCTGAGTTTGGGCCGGATTCAGAGTTGCTGAGTTGTAGTAATTAGTGGGTTTAGATTCTGTGCTGAATTCATCTGCTTGTCTCACTTTTTCATGTTCTGAATGGTCACTGTGATTCTTACTCGCCTCCTCTGGCTCAGATGCCAACGCCGCTCCACTTTCTTCATTTGCTGTGCTTCGGCCAGCAGCACAAGCATTTTTATGTTTCTGCTGATTGCTAACTGTCTGCTGCAGTTGAGGCTGTGTAGAATCTCTTCTTTTCTTCTGAGAGAGAACAGTGTCTGTTAGCATTGTATGTTGTACTGTGTTGGGCAAATTAGCCACTTGGGATGTGAGGGCATTTAGACTATTCAGTCCAGGATCTTGCGAGAGCTTGTCCTGTGGGTACAGCAATGATGAGGTTTCTTCCCGTTGTCCACTCCGCACACCTAATCCCATTCGACTCTGATTAACAGCAGAGCTCACTACACTACCACAACTACTAATACTGCTATTAGAACTAGGAGTTGGGCTAAGCTGCGGCAGGGTATTTTGAACCCTAATATGGCTGTGACTACTGCGGGGATTTAAAAGTGAAGAGTGCAATGATGCAGAACTGCCCAACCCTTCTGAACCACCCATCAGTGGGGAGGAGGAGGAGCTGCAGCTTGGAGAGTGGACAGCAGAAGGAGCAGGAGATGGATTAGAAATTGGACTAAAATTTTGATTAATTTGAGATTGCTGGTTTTGAGACTGCATGGGAGATTTAGAAATGTCCTGAGAGGCATAGTGTGGTGCAGCAGGACTTAAAGACAAAGAGGACTGATGGTTTTTAGGGTGTGCGAGGCCAGGAGGTGCATGCTGCATCTTCAATGGGGCATCATAGGCTGCTCCAAGATTATGCTGAGGAGTGCGACGAGAAGCATGTTTAGGAACAGGGTGAGACTGAGGTGAATAAGGGGGGTGGCTGGAAGAGGGGTAGCTCTGTCCTGCATTCTCTTGGTGCCCAGAATTGTTTGAAGTTGCAGAACCTGGAGTGGTGTTGGGATTGGAGTGAGTGGGTGAGTTGATTTTGGAGTCACTGTGTCCACTGCTCATCTCATACCTTTGTGGTGGAGAGTTGTACATTCCAACTGATGCTGTGGCCACATTAAGAGGAGGGTAGTGCCCAAAGTGAGACGGTATTCTGTGTGCAGACAGCGGAGGATAGGCCCGATGACCCTGATGCAACCCCTGGTGAGAGGGGTATTTTTGGCTATGTTGACGATGGTGCATTTCAGCACCTGAAACGGGCTGCATTGATGCATTCTGGGCCATACTAAACTGCTGTGTGGGTGAAAATGAACCACTACCACTGTTATTACTATTACCACTGCCACCACCAGTAGCAGCATTGGCGCTGTAGTCCATGGGGTAAGGGGACATCAAACCAGAGGATGGCCCAGACCCAGAAACATGTCTGTACTGGTAATCCATATTTGAGTACCCAAACCCTGCTCCAAACCCGCCTCCTCCTCTTCTGTTCCTGTCTCGGCCACTTACTGAAAAATAATAATCCATACTTTCCTTTCTGTAAGAACTGCTACTGCCTCCAGTAGCCTGTGGTATCTCTCCAGCACCTCGCCTTGATCCATAGCCATGAATATGGGACACTTGTGCAGGGTGCTGCTGCCCACGTAGGTGTGGGTGCTGCCCATGACTTTGGAGGATAGATTGTGATTGCTGCATGGCAGCATAATCTTCAATAGTCCTGGGAGATATCTGAGGATCTGATATGTGGGGTGGATATGGGGACCCAACCAAGCTTCCACCTCTGCTAGGAAATCCAGGAGGCAGAGTGGCAGGACTGTTGGAGAAGTTCTGCATTTTTGTTTTTGTAGTGTTTTGGCAAGCAATTGTTTAAGAGTAAGACTATTCAAAAAGCAAATATAAAACATAAAGGAATGCTGAAACCGTGTTTAAAAAAAGTTCAATGTTGCACAGCACGTTGTAGCCACATGGATGAAATAATGATTGTAGCAGCAACAGACAGAATTCTGAACAAGCTTGGAAAGAAAAGAGGGCAAAAAAAACTTCTGATGTACAAGTCAAAGGATGTGATGGTGACAAACTTAGCAGCAGTCACATCCATTCAGATAAACCGGTGTCATAATTTCCACTTTGTAGTCATACCAGATTGGCACTAGATGTGTCCTTGTGCAAAAAATAGACATGGCATGAGTAGCAAAGGTTTCTTAGCCACGAAACGGGCTAAGTGCCGGAAAAACGTATAACCAAAAGTGCAGTTTTAATAGTTCTTCATTGTGCTGAAGAAGTCACTCATGGGTGATTTTACACATTTGTATCTCAGTATAATTAAAGTCGTAGTTCATGTAGCAAAACACAGCAATCAGTTAGCTCCTCATCAGGGTGGTGCGGGCTTCCGCTAAGGTCCTTAGTTTTTCATTTTAGTATTAATACTTTGTATGCACTTATCTTCTGCTTAACACTGTTCATCTCCTCTGCTTCACAGGAACAAGAAGAACATCACTGGTCCCTGGTGGTAGTCTTTGCACACATATTTGATATCGTCACTTTAAACTGTTTTGGACTAGAGTTTTTTCATTATGCAGTCTGGTGGAGCTCTGATCATTATGTTCAGTCGGCTTTCGCTACCACATGCTCCAAACTTTACGTTTAACAAAGTCCTTATGTCCATTTTATCCCCATCTTTTGATTTTATAAGCAAGATATCTGAAAAAAAGCAAAGAGAGACAGAATTAGTACGGTAAAATGTCCTGCAACTGTATCTTCAATTGACTTGTTTTATTAATGCACATTAATGGTCCCTTTACCGCAATTAACACTAATAAATGATCACATGTAATAATTAATGTTGGATGTTATATGAAACCAACAACAGAGCAAATGCATTATTAAGACTCTTGTTTAAACATTAATGTAATTTACTATCAATTACGGGCGGCACGGTGGTGCAGTGGATAGCGCTGTCGCCTCACAGCAAGAAGGACCCGGGTTCGATCCCCGGGTGGGGCG
>JAOVVG010000014.1:18392-29040 GCA_028566375.1 Leptodoras nelsoni
AACCCTAGACAGGGCGCTAATCCATCGTAGGGCTCATACACACACACATTCGCATTCACACACTAAGGGCCAATTTTAACCTGAATGCAGTAGCCAACAGAGTTCACACAATACACATACAGCGAGCAGCGAGCGAGCCTCAACAAGCAAAGCTCCAGAGACCCGCTTCCGTCATGATTAAATGGCGGCAAGTTTGATGACATCAAGGTAGGGTGGAAATAATCATGTCAAGTTGGTGGAGGACCAGCCAGGGTAGCATTCAATCCTGGATCGGTGTCCGTAATGGAGTCATCTGCATGGACAAAAAAAAAAAAGACAGACATACACAAAACAAAAGCGTACCGCAGGTTGTAACAGTCATTATATACTAACTTTACTATGTCTTAACATCGGAGAATTAGCAGTGCTGAAAAACAAAGATAGCTAGCACACCCCTTCCTTCTCTGAATGTCTGTGACATGACATAGGCATGTCTAGACCAACCTCCATGCTTCAACAAATGATTGGTTAAATATTAATTTCCATGCTGGTGGCAGTCTAATTTATTTTTCCCCCATGACTACATTTTTCAAAATATCAACAATCACTTCACCATATAAAATCAGGACACCTGTTACTTTATGTAAACTAAAGGAATGAGGAACTGTCTAGGAGTGGTATAGCAAAGATCAGTGAAAAAGACACTCTTTCTGTTGCCAGATGGTGGCACTATACCAGAGTGTTACTCTGGGAATGTACATATAATCAGAACCATCATAACCAATAAAGTGTGAAGTTTGAGACATATCTACCAATGAATGGCGAATTTATGACACATTTCCTGGTTGTGCAGCATTTCCTGGTTGAGACATATAAATTCATTGTTTCACCCATTTCAGCACCTTGCAAGATATCAAAAACCATGTAAAGTATCAAGTAACTGAGTCTCCCAGTGTGACATAGCTGAGTACCTCTGTCATACAGTTGGGATTGCCATTCTTGAGCCTTTAACACTTTGTGTTAGTTGATCCAAAGTGAGGAGTTTTGCCCTCAGGTCAAGAACATACTGAATTTCATTTTTACTGTTAAAGTTCCCTCCTCCGAGTTTTCCCTCACCATATCTAGGATGCTGCAAGGCTTAGGGAGAACCATGTGGAGGCATGTGGGACCTTGCATACCACAAATAAAAGGGGTTCTAGCCACTAATGACTAAAGGATTATTTTATCTTAATCCCAATTCCAAGCATCATCGTGAACAAACTTAAGATTCATGTTTTTGAGTGTTCTATTAAATCACTAGACTAGGCTATCTGTTTGCAGATGATAAACACTAGTCTTGATGATAAACACTATCTTACTGGTATTGGCCAACCCGTAAGCCTCAGGTATTAATATGTTTAAGTTACATATAACCAATTGGGACTGTACAAAATGTCATGAATGAAAACTACACCCCTTTTCTTCCAATTTTGCCTCTTATATACATATAATATAACTGCCTCTTTAGCTCATTGATCAACAAAAATGTTTTCCTGCATTAGTTGCTAGTTTACTTGGAAGTTGGATAGCCTTTAATAAATCAGATATTGCCTCTCCATGTGAAATTTGTGTCCCATCTACTTTAACAAAATCTATTTGTGCCCATAAGCATGTGCAGAATCTATGAAAAATATAACCTGTTGTGTTGCTAACAATTGTTAACAATTGACTATTGTTAATGTTTTTTTTGTGCGAACTGTAGTGTGTGAGCAGCTGTATGTGTGTGTGTGTGTGTGTGTGTGTGTGTAAAATCTGTTTCTTCAAAGAAGGGCTGTTCCCTTTTCTCTGGATGGCAGGGGTCACTGGTGTGTGTGAGCGGAGCTTCTTGCCTCCCTCTCTCTCTGTTTCTCTCTCTCTCTGCGTGTGCTTATAGCAGAGACAGAGAACCTGCTCAAACAGAGATATCATTATGGATCATATAATCATTGAACATGATTGTTAAAACTTGGTAAAAATATTTATGGTTAGATCTCTTCATCTGTCATTTTTCACGCTTGTCATTTTTATCTTTTTAATTTTTAGGTGTTTTTTTTTTTTTTTAGGGATTTTTCCCCGATTTTCTCCCTAATTTAGTCGTCTCCAATTCCCACCCATCAGTCCTTCCCCCCATGTCACACGACGAGCTGCCACGTGACGCAAGCCACCACGTCTTTTTGAGCTGCTGCTCATGCAACTTTCGGGAGCAGTGTAACACACTCGGAGGAAAGTGCCCCTGCCCACCATTTGTATGCATGAGCTCACAGAAGCCCGTGACTGGACAGTGTCGCTATGATTGACATGGGAGAGAGCGTATGCTGCCCCTCCTACCCCGTGAGCACGGCCAATCTTGCTCTCTGAGCTCCCGGCTACGGGCAGCTATAGCATCACCCGGATTCGAACTAGCGATCTTCGAGGTGTATTTTTAAAATAATCTCTCATTATTATCTTTTTGGTTATCTTTGACTTGGAAACAATATGTAAAAAATTGGCACTAATAAATATTTTTATAATTCAATAATTCTTTTTATATTCAATAATTCTACTTATCCTATTTGTCAGACTAAAATGGGGAAACACATTTTCAGCATTGTCTAATTTATGCCATTCTTTAAAGAGCTGTAGCTTTAAGCTTAACTCGAAAAAGCATCCTAATGCCCTGCCTTTCTTTTAATAGATCACTTTCCATAAATTCAAATTCTCAAACCTTCATTTCACTTACTTAAACCCTCATTTTACTCATCGTCTCATACACAGATGAACCAAACACCTTATTACTATACTAACTTACCCAAAGTCCATCAGAATAAAGAAAAATTCCCTGTTCCAAATTTCCACTAATTTCTACTTCCTAGACCCAAACACTCTTTTCCTCTGAACATTCACACACATCATATTTTTATATTTTACACACTTTTATATTTTATCTGATTTTTAAGTTTGAATCATAGCAATTCTATAATTTATTTAGTAAGGCCTTTTTTTAATAGCAGGTAAGTCTATGTTATTTTATTTATGATTACACTGATTGTCACTTACTGCTTAAGTACTTTTAGCCTGTCCAAATACTTATGGTAACCTCCTGACACAATCCTGTCCAAATATTTATGGTTACACAAATAAGCAGAAATACTGGACTTCTGGACACAATGTAATTACATTACATAAACACTTTGCAGTATGGCGCGATGCCAAAGCCCATTCAGCGCATTAACAACAGATAAAAAAAAGAAGGTATACCTCAAGCATTCATACAAAACATTAACATTTAATCTCTTATGTCTTGTGCTCTTGTCTCTAACTTCAGTTTTGTTTAGGTCCTTAACGCTCTTGTTTCCATGTGCACTTTTCATCATAATGATGCGCATTTTTTCTCTGAAACATGCTTTTTTCTGTTTTTTATGTATGTACTTGTTTCCTATTCACATATTTTTAACAGCCAGTCATTTCTGAACTATTGCTCCTGTTTATAGCACGCTATTTGTAAGATTATGCTGTTTTTATTAAGATTTTATATTTTCCTTTGTATTTTTGTCTGGCTGGATTTTCTAACTATTACTCCTTTTTATATAAGTTTTAATTTTGTTCTCTTAACTTTACATCTTTCTCTTTACAAAAACCCAGTCAACAATTAAAGCACGTTCCCAATATTCTGCAAACCCCCTGTAAACTTTATCAGAATTTCCACAAAAGCAGAAGTTTGCAAAAGTAGGCATTTGCTTACCTCTATAGTATCGTACGCTGTGGAATTCAGGCCAAATTCACAGAAGAATCGCAGTTTGGGTCCATTTATGATTCCCTGTACGGGCCACCAATTTATGTTGTTCCCAAGACATATAATTATTCACCACTCAATGAAATAAACTCTCTGACACAGGGTTTTTCAATAAAGAGAAAAAAGGCTCCAAGCTTTATTACAGGTGATGTCTACAAAACACACCCTGGAAAAAGATCCAAAATCAAATGCGAACTACATTGTCTAGTATTATTATTTTATACAGTTGACCAGGAGAGGTGAGAGATCACCCCTTCCTTTTTTAAATCACACCCTGTCCAACTCTCCAACATCGCATATGCACAGTTCACATGTCCAAAGTTCTATTCTATTTTTTAAAAGTTACCTTTCTGCAAGATGGCAACAAATTAATAGAAATATGTCTCTCCATTCCATCTGGGAACCAAGGTCAGATTTTTATAAACAAAATACCTTTCCCACAGATACAGATTTTGTTTCTTAGCCTTATCTCAAATGAGGAGAGCTCATTATTTTATAATTGGCCTGGCCTGTCCTCCTGTACCCTTTTCTCCTCAGCTCTAGCCTGAAGTAACCTTACCCTTAGTCTTCTTAAGGTTACCAATCTTTTCCATTGTAGTCAGTTACTAATTTATTCATTATAATTATAAATATATTAATTGTGATAATTATCATAAAACCTCATCAGTACCATGAGCAAGTAGGATTAATCAGCGAGGTCATTAAATGGGTGACAAAAGCATGCAGGAGCGAAAGCAGACAGGGGCAGAGAGGTTTGGTATTCCCATCAGGGAAGCAAGTAGAGCAACAAGCAGAATGTATTTTGGGCACCCTTATTATAAGACATGTAATCACTGTAGCAGAATGAGTAATTAGCACTTACAAGGATGCAGAATATCCCTTAACCAAGGGCACTGCTTGGGTCAGGTGTACTGTTACTAATATTAGTACGTTTAATGCAACTACTAATAATATATGCTTACTGCTTACAAAATACCAATTGTGGAGATTCTGTACAGGCAAAAAGGCCCTGGGCAGAATCCCATTTTTCTGACAGCTGACTGTTAGTTTTATCTCTGCTATCTAGAAGCCATGATCAGGTTTGATTCTCCTGGAGATCCTCCGTCCTGCATTAAAAAACATACAATAACATGTTTGCATAAATATGTATACTGTAAAGTAATACTTTGTTGATGCACCAGTCTGACAGATTGTGAGTGTATCTCCTGTGCATAGCTTTTTTTAGGTCACCCCACAGATTTTTAATTGAATTCAGGTCTGGGCTCTGGCTGGCCCATTCCAAAACTTCTCTTGGTGAAGCCATTCTTTTGTTGGTGTGGAGGTATGCTTTGGGTCTTTGTCATTTGAAAGGTGAAATTTGGTGATGCACAGTGTTGTTTTTATGCCAAATATACCTTTTGGAATTATGGTCAAAATGTACAACCTTGGTCTCATCAGACCATAACACATTTGCTCACATGCCCACAAGAAAAGGCTTATATCTTGCCACACTACCCCACAGACAAGACATGAAGAATACAGGAGATTGTTGTCACATGTAGTACATATAGTAAGCTCTTTGTGGACCATTGCTTTTGCTGTAAGATGCATCTAAGTAAATGCCAGTATAATCCTACTAGAACTACTAAACTTTATATGGGGTTAATCAGAGTCACTTGGCAGTTGTGTGCTGACTCCTATTTAACATGAGATTAAATGAACACTTATGCAACCCCATTATTTTACTTTTTATATTTATTTTTCCCCTCTAGATGATTTCAGTTTATTTTTCAAATGACTTGCACAGCTTATAGTTCACACATCCTTGGAAAGGTGGAAAAATACATCTGAAATGAAATCTTGGTCTTTTTTACATCTCAAAAACCTGCCATTTTAAAAGGGGTGTGTAGAATTTTTATATCCACTGTAGGTGAAACTGTAAGGTAGACACAAGGCTCAGTGTCATACCAATGACATATGGGCTATGGTGTCCCAGGGCTACACCCAGGGCCAAGCCTCTGTCCATGAGTTGGACAGATGTGTGTTTTTTCCTGTGGAGGGCACCTAATAAAAAAGCAATAGGCTTGGGCCTTAATATGAGTGAAAACAATAGGGTCTTGCTAAAAAAATAATCCTTATGTAAACAATTGGGCCTTGCACTCAAGACCCAAATACAGGAGCTCACATAGACATGACTCTCGTTCTCTCTCTCTTTCTCTTTCTCTTTCTCGCTCTCTCTCTCTGTCCCACTCTGACAGGTGATGAGGATGACGATGATGCTGGGGAGGAGCGCCTCCCATCATGTTTTGATTACGTCATGCACTTCCTAACTGTCTTCTGGAAAGTTCTTTTTGCATGTGTCCCACCCACTGAGTACTGGAATGGCTGGGCGTGCTTCATCACCTCCATCATCATCATTGGCTTCCTCACAGCCATCATCGGAGATCTCGCCTCGCACTTTGGCTGCACTATCGGCCTCAAGGACTCTGTCACTGCTGTCGTCTTTGTTGCACTTGGCACATCTGTCCCAGGTGTGTCGACATGTTCATTTAGGAAGTGGGAGGGGTTAATACAACACACACATATGACACATATTTAAGCAAGTTCATTTAGGAAGGGTAAGTAAGTAAGTAAACTTTATTTATGTAACTTTATTTATATGTGCTTCACTATAAAACACACACACATACACCTAGAAGCACCTCGCCTCTTATCACAATTCAAAAAGGCCAGAGAATAAAAGTATATCTTTAGGTGTTTTATAAAGGAAAATATGGACTCAAAGAGTCTGATATAGAGGGGAAGACTATTCCGTAGTTTAGGTGCAAACACAGCAAAAGCAGAGTCTCACTTTAGCTTCAGTTTAGTTCTAGGAGCAACAAGAATAAGTGGATATATAAGTGGATTTCCACAAGTTAGTACTTGTATGGGAAGCTAACAGTTCACAAGTGTATTAATACTATTTATTAATCATAAATGTATTTATTGGGATATAAGTAATTGTGAAGTGAAAAGAAAATTATACATAGTGTTCAAAAAGTTCAAAAGTGTGGTGTGCATATGTATTCACCTCCCCGAGTTCATACTTTGTAGGACCACCTTTTGCTGCAATTACAGCTGTGAGGCTTTTGGGGTATATCTCTACTAGCTTTGCACATCTTCAGGCTGAAATATTTGCCCATTTGTTTTGCAAGAAAGCTCAAGCTCAGTCAGATTGGATGGAGAGCATCTGTGAACATCATTTGTCTTGCCACAGATGGTCTGTTCAGGGTGATGTGCGGTGTGAGGTTTCTGCCACACGTAACACAATGCGTTTTGCATTTAGACCAAAAAGTTTAACTTTGGTCTCATCTGACCAGAGCACCTTCTTCCATATTTTTGCTGTGTCCTCTACTTGGCTTGTGGCAAACTGGAATGCCTTTCTTCTTGCCACTCTTCCATAAAGGCCAGAGTACATGATAATAGTTGTCCTGTGGACAGATTCTCCCACCTGAGCTGTGGTGTTCTGCTGCTCCTCCAGAGTGACCAAGGGCCTCTTGGCTGTCAGTGTAGGTGGACCGCCATGTCTTAGTAGGTTTGCAGTTGTGCAATATTCCTTCCATTTTCACATGATGGACTGAACGGTGCTCTGTGAGATGTTCATAGCTTTGGATATTGTTTTATAACCTAACTCTGCCTTACACCTCACCATAACTTTATCCCTGATCTGTCTGGTGTGTTCCTTGGTTTTCATGTTGCTGTTTGCTCACTAATGTTCTCTAACAAACCTCTGAGGTTTGGACAGTTGACTGTTGACAGGTTGACAGGTGGACTCTATTTACTAATTAGGTGACTTCTAAAGGCAATTGGTCACACTGGATTTTATTTAGGGGTATCAGAGTACAGGGGCTGAATACTAATGCATGCCACACTTTTCAGATTTTTATTTATTAACATTTTTGAAAACTATTTAACTATTTAACTATTTTTCTTTTCACTTCACAATTACTTGCTACTTTGTGTATGTGTGTATTTGTGTAAAATCCCAATAAAATGCATCTCTGTTTGTGGGTGTAATGTGAAAAAATGTGAAAAAGTTCAAGGGGTATAAATACTTTTGCAAGGCCTGCACATCACAAATAGTCTTTTCACTCCTTCACATTGTATAACAGATAGGTACATTAGACATCTGTGTTATCATAGCTAATGTTAGCATTGCAATAGCTACATGATGTTACATAGCTAGCCATTTTATTGAATGATATTAGCCAATCACCACACTAGATATTCATTAAGTAACAAATGGTTATGAAAACCTTTAACTAGTTACAGTATTTTCATTCACTCTCTTTCTTTCTTTCTTTCTTTCTTCCTTCTTATGTCCTCTGCCTGTTTCTCTCTCTGTTTCGGTCTCTCTCTTTCTTCCTCCCAATGATTCTCTCTTTTCTGTCTCTTTGTTTCTTTCTCATTACTGCAATTTTGTTTGGATTGTTTCATTTTGACCTATTTTGCCCTATTTGTCTACCTGTCTTTCCATCTGTGTAATTCTGCCTGTCTCACGTTGTCTGACTCATTCTGTCTTTCTCTGTCTTTCCTGTCTCAGACACATTTGCGAGTAAGGTGGCGGCAGTGCAGGACATGTACGCGGATGCATCCATCGGGAATGTGACGGGCAGTAATGCGGTAAACGTGTTTGTGGGACTGGGTGTAGCTTGGTCTGTGGCGGCTGTGTACTGGCGTGTTAATGGCGGCGTATTCAAAGTGCACGCTGGCTCGCTCGCCTTTTCCCTCACACTCTTCAGTGTCTTCTCGGTGTTTGCAGTGTTCGCTCTCATGTACCGTCGCCGCGGCAACATCGGTGGAGAGCTTGGTGGACCGAAAAACCATCGTATCATCACTACACTCTTCTTCATCATGCTGTGGTTCCTCTACATCTTGTTGTCAAGCCTTGAAGCCTACTGCCACATCCAGGGCTTCTGAAAACACTGTGGAATGACTGGGGGTCAGGGGGTTGGGTGGGGGAGTAGGGAGAGAGACAGAGGGAGGATGAGTAGAGCAGAACATGTCCTTTATCTCTCTCACTTCAAGAAGCACAGACATAGAGAGAGAAAGAGGCTAAAAGAAGCATTTGAGTCTGTTTTTAGAGAGAGTGAGAGAGAAAGACAGAGACAGCTTCAGATCAAGAGAAAATTAGGATAAAATAGCAGAGCATCCCCCCTCTCTATCTCCCTCATTTCTTTCTCTCCCACCCAAAGATTAAACACCAGAGTCTTAACTTACTGTCTGAGAAAGAAATACAAAGTGAGAGAGGGAGAAGAAAACAGAAAACAGAGGGATGGATCAGACCAACTGCACTTGTCCTCTTTCTCACAGTGCATTAGTGTGAGGAGTCTGAGCTTCTCCAGAGTCTATTTTTCTCACTGCTTGCAGAAGAACTGGACTCTTTTTCTAATGAAGTATTTTGGGGAAAAAAACACAGAAAAAGAAAATAATAAAAAAAAAAAATAACACAAAAAGAGAGCAAACTATTTTCAAAGTTACGTATCAGATCAGAGTTTACGTATTGGATATAATCACTGTTATGAAATGAAACACAATTCTTTGTTTTTGTGTGCTCACCACTAAAACTGGCAAGCTTACAGTGCACACACACTCACATACACACACAAGAAACATATCACACTGGAGGAAAAGAGAAAAGTGGACTGCAGAAAATTTGTCCAACTGGCTTACAACACTTCCTGAACGGATTTACATACTGTAAGATAAGAAAATGTTGCCATGTTTTCTGTATATATTGTGCATTTCTCTCATACACACACACACACACACACACACACACACACACACACACACAGGGTGAGTGACACACAGAGGGAAATGAAGCTCTGCAGTGTCATGGTGTTTACATGTTGGGTTAAATTTGTTAAAACAATTTCTTTTTATTAAATTCCCATCTAAAAAAGAAATATTCTTGCTTCTTGTGTGTAAAAGTGACAGTTCTAGATAACTGAGAGCTAGTACACAATACACACTAAAACCTGAAAACATTTTTGTTACATTATGCATGCATGAGGCTTGTGTGAGTGTTGTGTAAATATAAAATTATTGTCACAAACATACAAGCTCACATATACTCTCTGGGTTCATACATGACAAGAGCTCCAGCCCTGCAGGTGGCACTATTACAGTTTATGCACTACAAGAAGAAGATTTCTGCTCCTCCATCCTGGATTGTTTCAGCTTGGGCACATCTGATTGGCAATTGCCAGTCACAGGTGTGAGCATTCAGAGCGTTCATCAGCTACCTTGCAGACTGCAAAGCGAGGGACGTCTCTGCATGGTGTGCATTTCTCCACAGTTATGTCATATTGTTCTTGTAAGCTAGCCAAATGTTGTCACTACAGGAAGTATGCTGAGGCTTTAACATGCTGTTTGTTTCATCGTGTAGATATGAGAAAACACTACCATTTAATTATGTGACCTCCAAAATTCCATGGCAGAACTGATTACTAAGTTATTTTCTGTATTTATTTAAGTTATATTCTATATACAACCCCAATTCCAATGAAATTGGGACATTGGGCAAAACATATATAAATAAAAACAGTATACGATGATTTGCAAATCCTTTTCAACCCATATTCAGTTGAATACACTACAAAGACTACTACAAAGAGATTAAATGTTCAAACAGATAAATCTTATTGTTTTTTGCAAATATTCACTCTTTTTAATTTTCATGCCTGCAACATGTTCCAAAACAGTTGGGACAGGGGCATGTTTACCACTGTGTTACATCATCTTTCCTTTTAACTCAACAACACTCAATAAGCGTTTGGGAACTAATTGTTGAAGCTTTGTAGGTGGAATTCTTTCCCATTCTTGCTTGATGTACAACTTCAGTTGCTCAACAGTCCA
>JAOVVG010000015.1:61779-73110 GCA_028566375.1 Leptodoras nelsoni
AATGTAAGTCACTCTGGATAAGGGTGTCTGACAAATGCCATAAATGTAAATGATGTCATCACATCAACATGGAGCAGAACCTCAGAGGAATGTTTCCAACGTCTTGTGGAATCCAGGCCTTTTATATACCATTACAGTTCATCAGATCATTGTGTACACTAAAGCTCACCCAGTGAGCCTGAGTTCAGTACGCTGTTGCGCTGCAGCTGTGTCTGTTACTTCAAGATCAGACAAATGTAGAAGGTGACCCACACTTCTGCTCATGATCTTACACACTGAAACTAAATGAGTTTTGCTTGCCGTGTGTGAGACGAATCATAAACAATGGGAAAAGGTGCATAGTGTAGGGGAAAAATAATTTTTATTGCATTTAACGACATTTGGCACAGTACAAATTCATGGTGCTTACAAGATAAATCTGTAAAGATCAACTTACATCTTTTTTCTCTTAAGGAAAAAACTTATGAATATAAATACTTTATTAATTTCAATACTTCTCTTTTGTTGTACTGCATTCTCTATAGTATGGTTTAGAAATGGCACAGAACGTCCTGTGAAACACTACCCTTATTTCTGAAAGTCAGGGCGGCATTTTAAACAACTCCTCTTTAAATAGATATTACAAGGTAGAAAATAGTCTCGAACCCTTTCTCTGGTACGCGATCTGCTCGTCTAGCCCCGGCCCATGGTTGTACAGAGACACGTGCGAGTGTGTGTGGGGTGTTCTGGGAAAATCCTGCTTTACAGGGTGACATTTAGTCGTTTTTAAATCGTGTTTAAGAGTTCTGAAACCTGCAGCCTTTCCTGATACAGATCCATTCCACTGAAACACAGCAGCACGCTCATCATCGAATCATCGAAAGGTGTGTTCATTTTGTGGAAAGTAAATGTGATATGAAGTAAAATGAAATCTAAGCATTGCAAATAGTGAAAGGGTGAACACTAGGTCTGTCTATATGGCCGCTTTTATTCATAACCTACAGGGATGTCGAAGGTCAGCCAGTACAGTAAGCCTTTAATAATGTTTTTTATATAAGAATGGCAAATAACATTTAAACTACTTTGCGTTCTCAGTAACTCATCTCTGTAAGATCTCATTGGAAATGATCTTAGCCTGATTCCGTTTGATCATCCTGAGCGGACCAGCTGAAGTGAACACTCTACCTCCCTCTACGTTAGGAGAAACTGATACAAGAGCAGTGACGCTTTCCAAATGTCTCATTTCTGAGACTTCATTCACAGTCACCACTCCCAGCGATTAAACACGGCGGCCATGGCGTTCCCATCCCCCGATCACTGGCCGCTTTAGATCCGCGGGGCGTAATCACTGATGATCCTCTAGCTTCCCCATGTTTCAGTAGGTAATGTACAGTTTTCACCTCAGAGGACCGAGTGCCAGTGACTGTCCACCCGTCTGATCTAAACCTGCTGTTCAGTTGGGAGGAAATCACACTGCAGTAGGACCGGCCGAGCGTCTTTATTAAACGGATCTCTCAGAGCCGAGGCAGCGCTGAAGAGAACACACACTTCCACAGCATTTTATACACCTTGTGGGAAGAAAAGCTCAATGTTGGTCAGGTTTAGTTTTTTTGTTCATTTGGTAACATTCCACAGGTTTTCCCAGACACTTACCCACACACACACACACTCGCTCTCGCGCACACACACACACACACACACACACGCTCTCGCGCGCACACTCACTCACACACACACACACACATACATACATACACTTGCTCTCCCGCACACACACACACACGCTCTCGCGCACACACAAATACACACACACTCGCTCTCGCACGCGCACACACACTCGTTCTCGTGCACACACACGCACACGCACACAGACGCATGCACGCTCTTGCGCACACACACTCGCTCTCGTGCGCACACAAACACACTTTCTTGCACACACACACACTCGCTCACACACACACTCACTCACACTCTCACACACGCTCTTGCGCACACACACTCGCTCTCGTGCGCTCACACACACACACACACGCTCTTGCACACACACTTGCTCTTGCGCACACACACACACGCTCTTGCACACACACTTGCTCTTGCGCACACGTACACACACGCTCTTGCACACACACATGCTCTTGCGCACACGTACACACACACACACACACACGCTCTTGCACACACACACACACTTGCTCTCGTGCACACACAAACACACACGCACACACATGCTATCTCTAAAAGGACCCACCCTGCGTGCGTGTGTGTGTGTGTGTGTGTGTGTGATTCTTTGCGATGAGTGTTAGATTTGAGTCTCTTGTACGCTGTCCTTGTTGTGTGTTTTTATGATGAAGGGCTCGGGCAGAGTGCTGATGCTGGGTAAAGTTCGTGGAAAGTTTCCAGTGCTGCTGCTTTCTGTCCATTTGTTTGTATGTCCCCAAGGCTTGTATGAGTTCTGACTGCTGTATCTTTTCTCAGGGTGGCTGTAATCCAGTTTGGCTTTTTGGGGGCTCAGATCTGGTTTGTGACTAAAGTACTCTGCTTTGAGGGGGTTGTACTCTGACTTAAATACACTGCAGTCCATCTTCAAGGGGCTGTAGCTGATAGCAGATTTATTGGGAATGTAATCAGATTTGGGCTTGTGCATACTGTAGTCCATTTTGGGTTTGTGAATGTTATAATCTGATTTGAAAGGGCTGAAGTCCAGTTTGACTTCTTGAGACTTGTAGTCAGGCTTATACGTGCTGTATCCGGGTTTGTAAGGGCTCTGCTCGTTTCTTTTGTGTATGTGATAATCAGGCAGTGACTTGTGCATGTAGTTTATAGAAGGTTTGTGAGAACTGTATTCCACTATTGCAAGTGTGTTGTAATCAAATTTGGACATGTGTTTAGTGTAGTCTGTCTTCAGGATGTCCGCCGTTTCATCTGATTTGATTTTGGAAGTGCTAAAATGAGGTTTGGGTTTGTGGATGCTGTAATCTGATTTGAGTTCTGGTGTGTGGTAGCTGTAGTCTACATTGTGGGTTATGTAGTCAAATTTTTGAATACTGTTATGGTCTCGAATCACTGGTAGTTTCACTGCTCCATCCCCTAGCATACTGGCAGCAGATGCAGGTGGTGGTAGATCTTCCTTATCTACATGAATAATCTCTGCAGTCCTTGTGGCTGAAACTGTGCTCCTTTGTTGATGTCTCTTGCGCAGTTTATAGAACACAATTAGCATGACTGCGGCCAGCAGCGTTACTGCCAGAAAGCAGCCAATAATGATCTTGGTCGTCTTCATCACCTCGTCCAGACTGGTACTGGCAGGTTTGGACGGCTTCCCCGTAGACACTTTGAGTGTGGGCACGGCTGGCCGGCGGCTTGGGCTTATGTCCATGCTTTGGAGGATGACTGTTGGTGTGGAGATGAAAACTGGTTGAAAGACTGAAGGTGATGTAGTGGTTGTGGTGCTTTGATCTGCTTCGGTAGTGGTCTGGGGTTTGGGCGTGTTGGACTTGGGGTCGAGCACTTCTGCTGGAACTGTGGTTAAGTAGCTGAGGTTGGATGTGTTGAGCTCTGATGCGCTCACATTTAAATAAGCTGAAGCATTGGATTTTCCAGCAGCGTTGGACACCATGCAGGTGTACATGCCCGTGTCACCCACCAGCACATTTGTGAAGTTTAAAGTCCCGTCCTTAACCACGGTTATGCGTGGGTGGTTAGTGGCATGTGACAGTATGGTACCGTTTGGTAAGAACCACTGCACTGATGACATGGATGATGTTTGACATCGAAACTCTGCTGCTCGATCAGCCGAAATATTGAGGTCTCTTGGAGCATCAGAAATAAAGGGAGCAGAACACTGCATTGCATCTGTGTCACCTTGGACCATATCCACCAGCTGACGGCCTCTCATGTGTGCTGGTGAATGGCATCTGCCGCAGCAGGTTGAGTTTGTTCGAATGTACTGATGCAGCCACTGTGCTAACCATAGTGAGTCACAGTCGCAGTTCCAGGGATTATGATGGAGGTGCAGTTCCATCAGGTACCTCAGTGGGGAAAAGAGGTCATAAGGTAGAGAGCTCAGGTTGTTGTGAGCTAGGTTTAGGTCTACCAGTGATGACAGGTCATCAAATGCATTACGTTCAATTAGTCCTATGTTAGAGTTCATGATCCATAGCTTTTTCAGTGAAGTCAGTCCTCGGAAGTAGCTGGGCTTGATCACAGGGAAGAAGTTCTCCGAGATCTCCAACTCCTCCAGCACTAGCAGTGAGTTCAGGTAGGGAATCTCCCCTTTGATGTTGCACATACCCAAGTTGAGGTACTTGAGGTTGACCAGACCTTTGAAGGCCCCATCAGAAATGTACTCCAGCTTTCGCAGCTCACCCAGGTCCAGTCGCAAGAGAGAGGGCACACGATTGAAGGCATTAGATGGGATGCTTTCAATGGGATTGTTTCTGAGCCACAGTTCCCTCAGCTTAGACAGATATTCAAAGGCCCCACTAGGCACCACAGTCAGCCGGTTATCAAAGAGCTCCAGGGTGTTCAGATTGTTCAGCCCATTAAAAGCGCCCACTTCGATCTGTCTGATGACATTACGCCCTAACTGGAGCACCTCCAGGTGGCGGAGATGGCGAAAGGAGTCAGCCTGCACTGCCTGAATGGAGTTCTCCATTAGATTGAGGTGTCTTGTGTTGGTGGGAATGCCAGGGGGCACATGCGTGAGGCCACGGCGGGTACACACCACCTTGCTGAGCTGGTTACTGCAGGAGCAAACAGGGGGGCAACCCTGAGTCCCCAAAGCACCCACCACCTCCTCCACATCCGCTTGCAGCATGAGAAAGATGACAAAGAGCAGGGCAGCCTTCCTGACTCGATGTGCAGCTACACGCTCCAGGACACTCATGTTGTGGCACACTCATATTTCAACATGGTCTTGGGGATGGGAGGGAGCAAGATTGGGGAGGAAGGAGGTAAAAAGGGAATGGGAGGGATTTGTCTCCAGTTAAGAAAACTAGCCCTACCCAGGGTTAAGCAAAACTCTGAGTCGGTTTTCCATTTACTGTACCGAGGGTGGGGTAATTTTCAAAGACTATATGAGAGCCAAAGGGAAGGGTTCGGGCAGAAGTCAAGCATTGACAAATGAGAAGGAAATCACAGACTATTTGTGTTAAAAGGGTTGCAAAGACCAGAAACCTACCTCGTTGAATTTACAGGTCCTTTTTTTTTAATAGACAATTGAATAGTTTTACTCCCGTATCCGAATGCAAATCCTTTCGGTGGAAAACGCAAGATGAGCAACAAAATCATTACTAAGAAATCCACAGAGGAGTGTATGAAGCTCGAGCTTTAGTCTAGGATAACATTCCACGCATGCGCCTTTGCATGCTGATGCTCTGTACGCAGATGGTTGTCCTTGGAAATTGTCGTTTGATGCCACCACTAAATAGCTATTCTAAATATCCATGGAGACTGCCTACATGCACTAAACGAAGGCAGAGGGGGGGGAAAGGGAGGAGGTGGTAAGAGAAAGAAGCATGAAAATTCCTGTCTCTTTTCAAATGCGCTCCTCTCCTTTTGTTTACACTCCAGCTTTTCTTTCTCGTTTCTGATGATCTTCTGTCACGGCTTGTCCGTGTGCCTGTGTGGAGCCGAGTTAAAAAGGCTGACACATGCACTGCAGTCATTAGGTTATGTTTTTTTCCCCTGGTGTTGCTCTATACTCGCATATGGCGGCAGCTGCACCCATCTTCCCATGCTTTCACCGCAGTCCATCGAATTCCCCAATAAAGCTTGGACAAGGTACCAGTTCCGCGGTAGAACTAGCTGTACAAAATATCCATAAAGGCTTGTTCACTGTAGCAAGCGGTCACTTGCTTTCAAGCATGCTGGCTTGTTCTCTTAAATGAGAGAGAGGATAAGGGGGGAGAGAGAGAGAGAGAGAGAGAGAGAGAGAGAGAGAGAGCACCTCCTCCCCTGCTATGACGCTGCATTGATGTGGAAAGTATCTGTATTGTATGGCGCTCAGCTGAGTGTCCGTAGCTGAGAGCAGTTTCCGCTTGTTGGCCGCCCCGGCGCCTAGCTCGAGCTGCTGGAGGATTGTTCTAGCAAGGAAAAAGTGTATCCCCACGGCAACAGCATTCTCCTTCTCGCTGAAAGTCTCTCCATCTCTCCCCCTCTCCCTGCCTCCCTCCCTCCCTCCCTCCTGCTGCTGTTTCTGGCTCAATCTTTGTTCCGCTGCATTGTAGCAAGCTGACGAGACACTGGCTTATGCTCTCACGCCCCCTTTTGTCCTTCAGTGGTAGTGCAGCTGTACAGCTGACACGTTTAGCTTCAAGCAGTGCATTTGTGTCCTACAGTTTTTGTGCATGAACATCCTCTCCACCTTCTCTTGCTTTCTCACCCCCTTGGTCAGTTTCTGGGCTCTTGGGATTCTTTATAAGTAGTGCGGCTTTGCTCTATAATAATTCTTGTTGTGCTGTAATGGGAACTGCATAACACTGTTTTGCAGCTGCACACAGGCTGTGGAGGGACTGCAGTGAGATACAGCAGCTTGCCCTGATTTTAGATAAACACAGTACAGTCACACGCTGGAGCCCCCAAAAGTGGTAGTGGAACAGGCCCAGGGTGATACCATTTCCTTAGAAAGGGTGTGTGAGACTGCTGTAGTGGAGAGGAGAGAAGGCTATATAAGCCTGGAGCATGTGCCGGGCTCTGTCATATCACGCGTGCGTGCATGCGCCTGCATTTGTGCGTGCATGTGTGTGCGCGTGTATGTGTGTATGTATGTGTGTGTGCATGTGTGTGCGCGTGTATGTGTGTATGTATGTGAATATGTGTGCGTATGTATGTGTGTGTGCGTATGTATGTGTGTGTGCGTATGTATGTGTGTGTGCGCGTGTATGTGTGTGTGCGCGCATGCATGTATGTGTGTGCATGTGTGTGTGCGTATGTATGTGTATGTGTGTGCGCATGTATGTATGTATGTATGTGTGTGTGCATGTGTGTGCGTATGTATGTGTATATGTGTGTGCGTGTATGTATGTCTGTGTGTGCGTAGTATGTGTGTGCGTATGTATGTCTGTGTGTGTGTGTGTGTGTGTATGTATGTCTGTGTGTGTGTGTGTGTGTATGTATGTATGTCTGTGTGTGTGTGTATGTATGTATGTCTGTGTATGTATGTATGTGTGTGTGTGTGTCTGTGTATGTATGTATGTGTATGTATGTATGTGTGTGTGTGTCTGTGTATGTATGTATGTATGTCTGTCTGTGTGTGTCTGTCTGTGTATGTATGTCTGTCTGTGTGTGTGTGTGTCTGTGTGTGCGCATGTATGTGTGTGTGTGTGTGTGTGTCTCTGTCTTTCTCTCTATCTTAAGAGAGAGTTGAAACAGTTGCTCTGAGTACAACAGTAAGGATGCGGTGCAGGTTTGTAAACAGCCCTGCCATTCAGGGCGGAGTGAGGAGTGAGTAACTGCTGTCTGGAGCTTTACATTTGCATATATGATTTTTTTCAGGGCCTGCAGTTTTATCTTTAAAGACCCAGTCTGGCTACAGGGTTTCACTTTAACCAACCAAGATCAGTTGGATTCTCCTTGTTTCATTAGTCCAGCTCGATCTCAGAACGTGCATGTGTGTGTGATATAAATGTAACCACCATGATATTCTTTGTGTTCGCTGTATCCCAGTCAACCCAGTTTGTCATCATGTGGCTTCTTGGTTAAACCATGGTGGAGGTGCAGTGTAGGTGGAGGAGCCTGAAGGGGCCCACTCAATCAGACCTGTACACAATACAAAACCAGAAACAGTGTGCGTTAGGAACTGCATTTAAATCTGTTCATGTAACAATAACAGAACAGTGTACTCGTGTACAGTTACATCCCAACATCCAACCTCCAACATCCGGTCCTCACTGCCTTCCTCTTCTTTTCTTTCAGTAGTATTCTTTTAAAGAAGTGATTAGAGTTCTGGTGGCGTTGCTTTGGTTTGCTGGTTGTTTGTTCATGTGTCTATCGGACGTTATCATTACTAGTTTTGGACATGATGTAGAAATGATCTCAGATGAAATTATCCACATTTTTCCCCTGGAATATAGCGATTATATATCATATTGCTTTTGATTCTTTGTTGGTCGTCTTATAAACTTCATGTACCTTTAATCACAAGTATCTCGCATCAAATACCTAGTGATGGCATGAGTGTGCCCTGAACCAAAGAGCCACACTGCACGCCTTTTAAATCCACTGTCCACAGTGTTCTGAGCCTTGGCCAAGGTCATCTCCCTTTGCAGTGCTGAGACTTCATTCCCGTCACAAAGCCGTCCATGTATCAAGAAACAGAAATCAGAAAAAGGGAAAATGGATGGAACTTGCAGTGCAGTTCCTCTGCCTCTCATACATGTGTTTAATATATCTCCAGTAGCATCAGTATGATTTTCATCTTTGAGCATATTTCAATTAGCAATACGCTTGCATTATTGTCTTTATAATATAAGGGAACAAAGGTGCCCAAAGAGCTACAGGCCAAAGAAGAAAGCTGGTATCTGCATATGATGCATATCACCAGCAACACCAAAAGGTCTGAAAGACCACAGAAGGCATGGTGAAACGTGGATGATCACAGGTGAAGACAAACACCTTCACAACATCTAGCCAAGTCAAGAACACCCTGCAGGAGGTAGGAGTACCACCTTCAGAGGCTACAGTTGAGAGATCAGTGTAAATACTGAATGTTTAGCTCAAGATGCGAATCACTGGTGACTCCAGAACTAAAAGGCAAGATTAGACTTTGTTAGAAAACATCTAAAACAGCCTTCCAAGGTGTGGACCAAGTTTATTTTGTTCCAGAATGATGAACATCCAGGTGTTTGTGAGCCTGCCTACCTTGATGTTCCTTCATGAGGACTTTTCATGGAAGTTTACCATCTCTGTCTTATGGTTTTGAGTTAAAGGTGGTGCTGATGTCATGCCACATATCTGAAGTTCCTGCATTCCCATTTCCTCCCCTCAGTAATACACCACACACTTGCAGTGTTGTCTTAGAAGCTTTGGGGCAGCAGTGTGTGTGCATGTGCATGTGGGTGGGAGTGTGTGAGAGAACACTCCCCCAGCGTTAGTTAACAGAGAATCTCATGGCTTGTCACAGAGCCCATCTGTCATAGCAATACCCAAAACCCACTGCCTCTCATACACACTACTCATTTACCTTGCAGATGGAATGCTCAACTCCATATTTTGGTCTGATAACCATGGTTACCTGAGATTATCTGCCTTTGCTGCCCTTCAAGGCATCCTTCTCATTGTGAATGTGTGTGGGAGTTTCAATATATTAAAAGTGATTTATTTTCTAAAGGGGGCAGGAGTACCTGTCCAGGGTCCCAGGGGGCAGGAGTACCTGTCCAGGGTCCCAGGGGGCAGGAGTACCTGTCCAGGGTCCCAGGGGGCAGGAGTACCTGTCCAGTTGCTAATTTCAAAGGCTTGTCTTTGATTCAGTTTTGTCTGTCAGTCAAGGCAGAGTATCCTGAACTGGCCAACATAGCAACTGACAGACTTTTGCCTTTTGCCTCTCATTGGCTCTGCAAAGCAGTGATTTCTGCACTCACTTCCATGAAAGGCAGAGACTGCTCACGTTTAGTGACAGTGGAGGATGGTGCATCACTAGTTGTGTCTGATATTGAACCGCAGAAACAGGCTCAGCCATGTCACTGAATAAGGTAGGGCTAGTAGCATAATACAGGGAATAAACCCTGCACCCAACACCTAGAGTTATACATAGGGCCCATCCCAATTCCCATCTAAGTTACTGTTGATCGCAATCCAATCAGCAACTGCACACAATATCCTCTACTACACCACTAAAGTTGCTGTGGCCGTTTATGATCCAATCAGCAACTGCACACAATATCCTACACCCTTCCATTGCATCCCCCTCTCACTGCCTCGCAAGCTCATCATAGGGGTCTTCAGGTACGCACCTTCCTTCTTCTGTGTTTCGCTGAATTAAGCCCACGACACCTCCAGAAGGCTCAACAGTGACGTCTGGCCTCCCAGACTCACCCCCCTCCAAGCTCACTTCTATAATATCTTTTGGAAGTAAAGATTTACATCAGCAAAATTGTATCATGTGTATGTAAACTTTGTTTAATGTGAACATGAGATGAATTGATACTCATGAGATCATAACATGGATTGTGGCTAAGCAGACCAGGTGCTCATGTGCTAGGATTAAAGTTCAGTAGTTACGGTTTTCAATATGAAGTTTTGAAGGCGAAAGTGAAGAGGCAAGAAGAAGATGAGTGGTCTGTTCCTGACAGAAAATGGTGAACAGAAGCAACTCGGCACAGTCAGAGGCCCTGACACTGCAGAGAAAAGCTTTCAGCCCCGGAGAGAAACATCTGCTTTTAAGAAGGGCAAGTAACTAACAAAATGCAGGTCACTAATGATAACGGGGGGAGACTGACTTGAGGCTAACAGCCTCTTATTAATAATACTTATCATCTTGAGCAAAGCGCACTGGCCGAGCTTGACATGAATGAATGAGCAGGTCACCTGTAGCTCCAACTGTGGCCACCAGGTGAAACGGGGAGAAGGTTTCTGTATGCGGGTAAATACAGAAAATATTGTTTCATGCATCAACATGAAAAGAGGTGAAAGAATGTTGTGAAAATAGCTGAACGATCCCACTTCGACAGACTTACACTGCACTGAGGGAACTGTTTTGTTCATTTGGAGAACAGAGCTGTGGTTAAACGGTTAATGGGACGTGGCGTTATACATTACACTCACATTTGTACGTTGTTCTTGCTGTTAGACCCGTAATCACAGAAACCTCATTAGTGTGTTATTACACTCAGCCGTTCTGCTGTGCTCCTGACTCTCAGTATTCTTTTATAAACTCTTTCATTTTGTACTTTTGCTTTTCCTTCAATCTGTGGGTTCGTTCTTCTAAAATGCGGTAAAGTGTGGTATGACAATCACTCCAGTTGAACCACATTCCTGTATTGGAGATGTGTGTTGTTTTAGTATGCAGAGGTGTGTATGTGTGTTTGCTTTCGTGCCTGAATACAGATGGAGGTGCGAGACCGCTGCTGCCGCTGAGATGGCTTCCCGTGTCGACCTGTGTATTTACAACCCCATTCCCAAAAACTTTGGGTCTCTGTGTAAAAGTGGTGACCAGTGAACCCTAATGAGCTGTGGGATGTTGCACCAGTTTGGAGTTGTTTTGTTTTGCATTATTGCAGACTTTTGTTGCCCTGACCCAGCTGTATTGAAACGTATTGCTGGCATCAAATTCAAATTCAAGTCAGTCAGTCATTTTCTGTACCGCTTATTCCCAGTTACGGGGTCACGGGGGAGCCGGTGCCCAGCTGGCAACTC
>JAOVVG010000015.1:90834-102216 GCA_028566375.1 Leptodoras nelsoni
AATCATTCAGTCGTCAGACAGCAGTGTAACGTATAAAATCCTGCAGATACGGCCAGCAGCTTCAGGTTCACATCAGCAATCAGAATGGGGAAATAAGGTGAACTGTGATTCTGACCGGGACATGATTGTAGGTGTCACAGCCGGCTCTGAATCTGGATTTCTGCTGAGACACACAGACAGTGGGGTCAGAATTTGGCACCAACAGCATGAACCATGGACCAACCTGCCTTGTGTGAGCAGTCCAGACTGGTGGAGGTGGTGTGATGGTGTGGGGAATGTTTTCCTGGAACACTGTGGACTATTAGAGTAGCGTTACTGACCATGTGCATCCCTTCATGGCCACAATGTACCATCTTCTAATGGCTTCTTCCAGCATGATAATGCACCATGTCACAGAGAAAAGTCGTCTCAACTGGTGTCCCGAACATGACGATGAGTTCAGTGACCTTCCCAGGCACCGGATCTGAATCCAGTAGATCACCTTTGGGACGTGATAGAACGGGAGATTCACAGCATGAACGTGCACCTGAAAAATCTGCAGGAACTGTGTGATGTCATCACGTCAACATGGAGCAGAACCTCTAAGGAATGTTTCCAACATCTTGTGGAATCCAGGCCATGGAGAATTGAGAGGCCCTGCCCAGTGTTAGGGTAGTGTTCCTAATAAACAGTGATCAGTGATTGTGTTAAATAGAAGCTGTGTATATGCACAGGTCATATGCTAATTGCCCCACCATCTCTATTTTCTTGAGCTGTATACATTTAACATTAGATTTGTTTTTAATTTTTAGTTTTTATTGACTATAAATGTCTGGCACTTGCACTGGTTACTTAAAAGGCATTTGTACAGTAATGTCAAGAGAAAGCAAGAAATCTGAAGCTCAGCTGAGCTATCTGGAAATAAATGCTAGATAAACCTGTTTATTTCATGTGGAGGCATCAGTTTGCTGCATTTGATATAGAGGCTGAGATGTCCTTGATTGGTTAGGCCAACTAAATTGTTGATGTAACTTTATTTGCTATTTTTAAAAATGGAAAAACTACCCATAATATGAGTGATAAAGATATAAAAGCATAGACAAAGGAACATTTTAAAATGCAGAAATAAATCTGATACAGAAACTATAAAATAAACTAATTAATAAAATAACTAATTACTATTAAAGTAAATACAGAAATACATTAAGAAATATATAAAGAAAATCATAAGCTCAAAAAATGCAATTAAAATGGTTTGTTTTTATTTGTGATTAGTTTATTTTGATATTTGACATTTTGTTCAGTTATTTAATTGATCTGTTCCATGACAGACCCTTGTATCACTGAACCTCCAAGCTACCCAGCATTCCCAGCCAACCCAGTTGATCCATTCCTTCTGCCTATCGTGCCACCTGCTTTTCCTGATCACAGCCATATAGCTCCTACTGTGAAACAGGAGGAGCACCTACTCAGGGAAACTGTTCCAAATGGATGTGGTCTGGGCACCAGGGTCATAGCACCATCTGCTGTTCCCCACACTGTTGACATGCCAGACTCCATTGTGGACAGTCCCATGCCAGAGGTGAGGCCTGAAGTAGAGAGCCAAGTTCAGCCATGCATCTCTCACCTGCTGAGCAGTCCTCATATGCTGCCCCGTAAGTATGGCATCTTTCCTTATATTCTTATTTTTACTTTTTTGCAAACAGACAAACTTAAAGGCAATTAATGATATACTCTGTTTAATATGCTATAATCCCATAATCTAATTTGAGGTGGCCTGGCTGTCTAATGATTTGTGTATCTGATGATCCATCTGCATCTAATTCAGCTGCATTAGTTTAAATCTCTTGAATGTTTCTTATTGTTTTACCTAAACACACACTGATGTACATAACTGGCTATGTAACCACCAAGGTCTGGGTAATTTGGAAACTTTGAGTCTCCAATTTCAATATGGAATAAGCAATATCCTTATGTATCCTTAAACCTACCATGCAGAAACAGCTGCATCCAAATTACCCAAATGCACCCAATTAATAGTTTAGATTTGCCTATAGACTTAATTGGCCATTATGGCTAGCTGTCATAAGAAGCAGACTTGGATTTCCTTCACTGCCCACCTCACAACCCTGACTTGCTCCTGCAGATTCAAGTCAGTTCAGTTGAACTTTATTTCTAAAGCACTTTTAACAAAGGACGTTGTCTCAAAGCAGCTTTACAAAGACAAGAAATCAGGACATGGCCTATAGGTTTTGTCCCCAACTGTTATCCTAACAGTGTCGATGGTGGTGAGGAAAAATTCCCTCAAATGATAAGAGGAAGAAACCTTGAGAGGAACCAGACCCAAGAGGGAACCCATCCTCATCTGGGTGACACTGGACAGTGCAGTAACAAATAATCCCTTCTATTACTGAATGCTATATAGTTAAAAAATGGTAACGTTAACCAATAAACTGATTTCACAAGTCCACACTGTTGGAGATTAAACTGATTAAGTGCAAAACTGTTCATAGCAGTTAGTCCTAGCCGTTGTAATAGGAAGGCTGCCTTCATCTAAGTGCAACGTTAGGCTGTCCCTCACAGTGATCATTAGACCGTCCATGCAGGGCCGTCCTCAAGCAGGAGTGTCTTGTATCCTATATCTGATGTCTCGGGCGTTGCATATGTAGCTCAACCGTAAGAGGGGTGGGGAAGGGGAGGGGAAGAGAGAGGTAGGAGAAAAAGGAATACAGATGATTAGATATGCTCTTCAACCTTTAGAAGAAAATGTACATTTTGTACAGAGTGCAAGCAGGGACTCCGGCAAGTCTAGCTAAGACAGCATGACTAAAAGGGAGAGCCAGAAGGTAACGCAGACATGAGGGAGCCCTGGGACATAAAGCTCCAGCCACTCCACCGTCCACAAACCTGAGTGATCCTGTGAGAGCCGGGGGGCGACAGCATCCAAACATCCCAGTTTACCAAAGCACTCTACGCCTACGAACCCTCCAGATCTGCATCTTTTCCTAAGAGAAGAGCTAATGACAAAAGGCTTGACTAAAAAAATAAGTTTTCAGACTACACTTAAACACTGAGACTGTGTCTGAGTCCTTTACAACATTAGGAGGATCTGACCATTTCTCACAACTCAAGCCACACAAATACTTCTTAAATCACTGGTCTTTTCTAAACTGGACTACTGTAACTCACACCTTTCAGGTCTCCCTCAGCTCATCTCCCTCAGCTCATAGACCACTACAGCTCATCCAGAATGCAGCTGCACGTCTGGTCTTCAACCTCCCCAAGTTTTCCCACACTACCCCGTTACTCCGCTCCCTCCACTGGCTGTTAATAGCCGCCCGCATCCAGTTCAAAACCCTGACCCTCGCCTACACGGGAAAAGCTGGACCTGCACCCTCATACCTTAAAGCACTAAACACCCCTCGCACTGCACCTCGCTCCCTTCGGTCCTCCAGCACCGCCCAACTGGTTCCACCCTCTACACTTCCTCTACGTGTCAGAACAGCCAAGTCTCTGTCCATCTTTAAACGACGTCTTAAAATGTTTCTTTTCCACAGATTCCTAAACTAGGTATTAATAGACATCTGAGCTAGTGTCAGGATAAATGTGTTGATGGTGACCTTAAAGCACTTTTTGTAAGTCGCTCTGGATAAGGGCGTCTGCTAAATGCCTATGTAATGTAAAAGTCTGCAACACACATTTTAAAGGCTAAGATCTGACATACCCGTTTTATACAGTTATCAAGTCGGGTATCAATATCTGGTCAAAAGAATGTGTGATGTAGTCCCCCTTTGCTGTTATAATTGAATCTTCTGTGAAAAAGATATAGTAGATAATATAAGAAGATAATGGAAGAAAGGAAAGATAACAGATTAATAAGTTTTATGTAGTTCATATTTTTTGTCTTGTGATATACACTGATTAGCCATAACATTTAAAGCTAGCGGAATATGGCCGTGTCATAATTTTATTAATCATGGTTACAGTAACATTATCAACAAAAGCAGCATTTTAATTCCAGTAATTAAGATACCATGCCCCATCAACTGTCCATCACAAATTAAAAACATGATGGAATAAGCACTTGTTCTTCACAGTTTTTCATCTGCACTGCAGTTGTACTGCAGATCACATTTTCTTTTACATCATGTGGATGGCAGGGGGTGTGTGTCATTTACCAGGGGAAGAGATGGCACAAGGATGCACTATGGGAAGGAGGCGAGCTGGTGGCGGCACTGTGATGCTCTGGGCGATGTTCTGTTGGGAAACCTTGGGTCCTGGCATTCATGTGGATGTTACTTTGACATGCAACACTGACCTAACCAGACAATAGACCTTGTTACAGACAAAGTACACCCCTTAATGCTAACGGTGTTCGCTAATGGCAGTGGCCTCTTTCAGCAGGATGATGACCCCCGACACACTGCAGAAACTGTTCAGGAACATGACAAAGGGATTACGGAGTTGACTTGGCCTCCAAATTCCCCAGATCTCAATCTGATTGAGCATCAGTGGGATGTGCTGAGTGAACACGTCTGATCCATGCTCACAACTTACAGGATTAAAGGATCTGCTAATGTCTTGTTTTCAGATATCACAGCACACCTTCAGAGGTCTTGTAGAGTCCATGCCTTGATGGATCACAAGGGGAAACTACACAATATTAGGCAGGAGTTTTTAATGTTATGGCTGATTGGTGTATATGATCTGTGAAGTAGTTCTGCAGTGTGGACCTCACTAACATTTCCGTTCTGGTTACAGTCCTGCACACTCAGTCTTCAAATAGAGAATGAAAACTGACTAGGTTTTATATTGGTACAGAGAATGCTGTGACAGTAAAACAATTTCTAGGTACAATGCTTAATGCAGTTGTACACTTTAAAGAAACGGGTAAAAATCAGAAAACTATATCTGTCTTGGTTCAATAAATGGCAAATTTCTCAATAAGTCTGGTAAAAATTATTTCATAATGGTTCTTTGTTTAAATTGTGTTTAAAATATTGTGAGAAAATCAAATTGTGAACTCAGTATTGTGAAATAAATCTAATCGTGAGCAGACTGTATCGTTCCACCCCTACTGATTTGATTTTCTCTCAGAATTTCTCACATTTTTCCCCTGAGGACACTCACTGCAGTTAAACGTTAGCACTGCAGCTGTGCGCTTGCATAAATGTTGCCCCTTAACTCTATAAGTAAGGAAACAGTAATGCGGGAAAGTGTAGAGCAATCAATAAGGTAAGTCTCACTTCTGTAGGCTTTGTGTTGCATTTGTAAGTATTGGTTATCAGATGGATTACTGAATAATGAGCTGTTCAAAACAAAAGTTAACAAATCCACATTTGGTGAAAAATTAAGAATGGTTCAACCTGCAGATATTTTAACAGCCAGTGTTATTTGTTGTGTATTGCAGATATATCAGACTGCCACCAGAAAACATTTCTCATGTGTAATAATTCTAAATCTAGATTTCGATCTATTGCATATGCGAACAAATGTTCTTGATTGCAGAAGTCGGGTTTAACCACTCGAACCACTCGAAGTGATTTTTAATCTAGTGGTTATAGTGTTGTGATGGTCCAGTTTGCTTATAATTTTGTGATATAAGGTACTGTTACCAGTTAAGATGGAGTGGGGTATTCACACTTCTTGGAGATGTGGTATTCCTGGTACACATCCTGGTACAGTCAAATTGGTACTTAAGAAAGAGAAAAGCTGTCAGTCCTCTCAATATGTATTGTCTTAAATTCAAATACTGCCTAGTGATTCATGTTTTTCATTATCACTTTAAACATGACTTATCTTGAAATTGTAACTTTGCTGCACTATTATGAGATTTATTGTTTACAACAGAGTAATAACTTTCCATTTTCACTTGTCTTCCCTCTCTTTTGTAGTCACAGACCTGGACATTAAGTTCCAGTACCGCGGACACACTGTAGGCTCTATGACTGTGAGTAACCCTCAGGGCTGTCGGCTTTATTCTGGTAATTTGGCACCCACACCTGAGCAAGTGGAGCTGTTTGGGCCCATCACACTGCACCAGGTTCTGTTCCCTGGAACAGCTGAGATCCAAAATGAGAAGCAGCGCTTCTACACTGAGCATCTGCTAGATGTGATGGATCGTGGCCTCATCCTGGAGATCCAAGGCCAGGACATCTACGCTGTGCGTCTGTGCCAGTGCAAAGTGTTCTGGTCCGGGCCAGGAGTGCCTGAGGAGGGTCGGCCTAACCCAATGGAGAGGGAGCGCAAGATCAATGTCTTCAGTCTCAATAACTTCCTGCAGGGTATGTAGAGCTTTTGTTTTGTGCAGATTAGTATGACAATATGATGGCATTTGGAAAAGGAAGTCTGAAAAAGTTTATTCTTTACCAGTATTAATAATAATCTCTTACGGAGCCTGAAATATGGTTTACTATATGAAATCTTAGCATTCGTTTATAGCTGGAGAGTGGCAAAAAATTCTTGAGACAAAAAAGGAAGAAACCTTAAGAGGAACCAGACTCAGAAAGGAATTTCTCTTCTGGGCATTACTAGATAGTGGGATTTTGATAATTACAGAGTTAAAGGTGCAGAGTGTAGAATTGAGGGGAATCTATTAGCAGAAATGGAATATAATATTTTAATACTAATAGTTTTTATTAGTGTAAGTACAGATGGTTGTTTTCATTAGTTTACAGCGAGTCCTTCAGGTCTACATGGGAGCAGGTTGTCTACATGTGGAGGTCGCCATCTTTCTCTACAGAAGCGCAGAACAGACTTCTTGCTTCACTTTTTGCACTGAGGTAGTACAGCTTGGCTGGAAGACAGAGACGACGAAATAGTGAAATAGCATAGGGTTCATGTTTTCTGTCTGCATTCAGACAAGTTCAGCCATCAGCATTGTGAATGGCTACTGAACATATTCACACGCTGCCCAGCAAATCCTGTTCCAGAACACAGATACTCCTAAGCAATCACTGAGCAACAGGCAGGATTTGGGAAAACTAAAGCTGCAGTCGTTTACTACAAATACAATACAATACAGCTTTCCTCCATTCTATCAACAGACATGTGCGATCATGAGTAGAAGGCAGGGTGACCAATATCCCAGTTACCTATAACTCTCTGTGGCTATGAACCCCAAGATCTGCACCTTTATCTAAAAGCTGATTAACATAATAATTCTAGTTCCTTACGTATAAGTATGTGTGTTTCCTCCTCTAACAGGACTCATCATGTACCAGAAGGGGGAGGTGCCAACTCCCCCACCCTTTGAAATTTACTTCTGCTTTGGGGAGGATTGGCCTGACAGAAAACCCAAAGAGAAGAAGCTCATAATTGTCCAGGTATGTAAATTCACTTGTAAACCTCTGCAGAGGAATTTGTGCCAAATTGAAAAGCAATCACTGAAGTGCTGAAATGAGAATTGCAGTCACACAGTGTGTTGTTTTTCCATAGTGACATGCAGACTACATGCCAAAATGAAAAGCAAAACCACTGTTACACGGTTTTTCATATTGCTTGACCTCTTTACTGAAAAACAATACACATGGATTTGCATTATCAAAAGGACTTGCTGAGTACCGCACTGCTCCTTGATGAAATACAGTCATGTGCTTTGTGTTTTGTTTCAGTACGTTCACAGCGCCACATTCAGCATTTCATTGTTTTTTTCTCCCTAATTTAGTCATCTCCAATTCCCACCCATCATTACTACCCCCCCGTGTCACACAACAAGCTGTAAATATTGTTTCCTTAAAATATAAATAACTGCCGCTGCACGCTGTTGTCAGGTTTATTGTTTGAAAGGATGTCGGTGGCATTCACATGGTAAATGGGGAAGTCCATGTTTCGACATTTTCCGGACAGTCAGAATACCTGAACCTGACTTGCATGCCAATGGGAGAGTCGCACCCTGAATGTTCAATGGCAGTAGATAACCAAGAGTAGGCTTTGGCACCACTGCCCTAAGGCGGTAGTAAAGCTTCTTCCACTAGGAGGACTCTAAGTCTCTTACAACAGGTTTCTGAATCCGAGATCTGAAGATCTCCCTTAAGTAAGCAACACTTTACCTATCAAAGTAATGTATGAAGTACTGTTTCAGTATTAGCTTTTATTTTCTCATGCACACATTTGGCAAAAATAATCTTTATCCTGACTGTTTGTGTTATGAACATGTACAGTGGCATTCAAATGTATTCATACCCCTTGAACATTTCCACATTTTTCTCACATCACACCTACAAACTTAAATGTATTTTATTGGGATTTTATGTGACAGACCAACACAAAGTAGCAGGTCATTGTGAAGTGAAAAGAAAATGATACATAGTTTTCAAAATGTTTAATAAATAAAAATCTGCAAAGTGTGGTGTGCGTTTGTATTCAGCCCCCCTAAGTTCATACTCTGTAGTTCCACCTTTCACTGCACTTACAGCTGCAGGTCTTTTGGGGTAGAACTCGACTAGCTCTGTACATCTACAGGCTGAAACGTTTGCCCATTCTTCTTGGCAAAAAAGCTCCAGCTCAGTCAGATTGTAAGGAGAGCGTCTGTGAACAGCACATTTCAAGTCTTGCCACAGATTCTCAATGGGATTTAGGTCTGGACTTTGACTGGGCCATTCTAACACATGAATATGCTTTGATCTAAACCATTCCATTGTAGCTCTGGCTGTATGTTTAGGGTTGTTGTCCTGCTGAAAGGTGAAGCTCCGCCACAGTCTCAAGTCTTTTGCAGCCTCTAACAGGTTTATCTCCAGGATTGCCTTGTATTTAGCTCCATCCATCTTCCCATCAACTCTGACCAGCTTCCCTGTCCCTGCTGAAGAAATGCTTCCTCCACCATGTTTCACAGTGATGATGGTGTGTTCAGGGTGATGTGCGATGTTAGTTTTCTGCAACACACAGCGTTTTGAATTTAGGCCAAAAGTTCAACTTTGGTCTCATCTGACCAGTGCACTTTCTTACACACGTTTGCTGGATCCCTACATGGCTTGTGGCAAACTGCGAATGGGAATGGCTTTCTTCAGGTCACTCTTCCATAAAGGCCAGACTTGTGGAGTACACAAGTAACCTAAAATACATTTAGGTTTTTCTGACTTGGGATATTACCATAGTGTTTTTCCAATGATGACTGATACACCCCCCCCTCCCCCCTCCATTCAGGTTGTGCCTGTAGTGGCAAGGATCCTGACTGAGATGTTCTCAGGGGAGCTCTCCTGGTCCACAGACAGCATCCGGCTTCAGATCTCCAATCCTGATCTGAAAGACCAGACCGTTGAGCAATTCAAGGAGCTCCACAGACTGTTGCAGAATCAACAGGCCCAGGCTTCATGGCACCAGAACATCCACTAACAATGGATCACATCATCACATGATCCAGCTGAGGAAGAATGCAGCTGCCCTTTATGGGTTTAAGAGTGCTTTTTGGATCAGCTCCATTTCTACATGACACAATACTGTTGTGGAGGATTACTAGATTACTTAAAAAAATGTCCTGGCTATTAGAATGGATGTTACATTTTGAGCTATAGGTAGCAGGGTGCTGTTCAGGGAATAATACAGAAATGTTTACAACACACAGTATATTGCAGCTTGCATGATGTGCCAAGTGACCAACATTGTTGTGGTGATTGTCGTCACTGCTTTCTAATATAAACACTGTTTTCTAAGTAGGCTATCAGAGCTGTAAGGTATAACAATTTAACAGTAATAATAAAGTCAAACAAATTGGTAGTTGTAACAAATTTCCACTCGTTGGCCACTCGTGTTTCCAACTAAGGACTTTCTAATGCTGTATTTACTTCCAGTGCTGTATTACCAAATAAAATGTATATTAGGACCAGGGCTGATTTAATTGTTGTTTGAAACTTGCATAAAATTGTCTGTTTTGTTTTTGTGTTTTATTGTAAATTTGTGTTTCAATAAATAAGCATTCTGGAGTTCTTCTGATCTGATGTAATGTGACACTATACTACAGCGTGCTCTGCTTAAAGGAATACCTTTACTGCATTTCTCTTTTACATCACTTTATTTCTTCAGTAAAAACAAAAAGCCCTTTAAATGCTTCCAGGTATTTGCTGGAGTAACTTGACTTCCACATCAACAACAGCCAAGTTAAACACACTTCATGAGAGGCTCTCAAGCCAAACTTTTCCCAGTTGTGATGACATGGCATCAGCACAATGCATAAAATCTTGCAGATACGTCAAGAGCTCCACTTGGCTACAGTCAATAGGATTTAGAAGTGACTGGATTGAGAATCTCAATAGGATTGAGAATTTATCTTGAAATTTAACAAACAAACAAAATATCCAGGCCCCTCTCCCTCCCTCACTGCTGTGCTCCAACCCTGCCTCTACAGCTCCTCCCCATGCAGAAAGCTGTCATGCGTGTGCATGCTAGTAACCATGGCAACTAAAGTGGCTGAGCTCATGGCCATGAGAACGAAACATGAGCTAAACTCCACATAGCTCTATATAACATGCTTTTACAGTGGCTTTCACCCGGCTTTCACACTTTACACAGAAAGTTAGTCCTCAATTCATTACTTTATTTAGCAGTAATTAGTCTAACTTTGTCAGCATCACTGGTCAACAAGCAAGAAGAAATAAAGCTTTTCAAAATGAAAAATATTCTACAATATTGTCTATAAGCATTCTGGAGTTCTGATCTTTTTCTGAATGTGATGAAGCTTTTCAGCAGACTCATTTCAGTGTTTAGATGTTTGCTTGATTACAAATACTTTTGTAATTAGTGTTAAATAAGCAGTAAAACATTTATGAGAATGTTTAGCTGTGAAAGCCCAGGTACACACACATATTAGGACAAACTCCAAACTGATACAAGTTCCTGGGCACTTTACAAAGATATTTTCACCAACTTTCAAATAAAACAGTGCTAACAGTATCAGAAACAAGCTAATGTTAGCCTGATTGTAGCATCACAGTAACATGGCATGTACACTATGGGGTGTTACTGTAACCATTACTATCTTAGCTTTGTGGGTTTATTTTCAAAAACAAAACTAAACATAACCTAAACAGGAGTAATTAGCCAACTTGCAGAAATGTGGCTAACTTGCTGCTAAATCCTTTCAGGATCAGTTGTATCTCTGGCTTGATCAATTCTTTGTTTTTATCTTGCTTTACTTTACTGATGCTGCTGTTGGCTGATGGTTGTTGTTTCCTTGCATTGGGATAGCTCGGTTGTGGAGGATTACTTGATTAAATATTCATCCTGGCTATTAGAATGGATGGACACGCCTCCTGGCTCTGATTGGTTATTTTGATTTTCACACACAACAGTCTCTGGACCAGGAAGTCTACACTAAAATAATCACTCTACAGCAGGGGTATTCAATCTTATCCATGAAGGGCCGGTGTGGGTGCAGGTTTTCTTTCCAACCAAGCAGAAGCCACACCT